>OX401408.1:29996757-30012750 GCA_947846245.1 Cerastoderma edule | reverse complement strand
GACCACTCAAAAATTACCATGTAGGGTAATGGGTTAACCACTCTACTATAATAGACAACGCTGACCAGATATCTGACTCCTTTAGGGTCTTATTACCTTATAGTGCTGGAACCTACTTTATGCTTATGCAAACAGGTTAGATCACAGGCCAGCCGCCAAGTAACTGGCGGCTGGCCTGTGATCTAACCTGTTTGCTAATCTAAGTATCTTTCCTCAACAGAATTAAGCAGATATTAAAGGTTTTGAAAAGCAGATGACACAAAAATCTATTCTTAAATTAGATTACCCAGCATTCTGAGTGTTAATGAGCATTTTGTGTTTAAGACACTACAAAATATCTCCATCTACTTAATGCTGAATGTGTCGTAATGAGGACATATGAAGGACAGGGGTCATCTCTCACCAGATAATTCAAGGTTATCATATGGCTCATAAATTCAGGACATTTTGAAATGGTGAGATAACTTACAAGTTACTTCAAGTATGTTAAGATCTATCTCGCTAGCATCTTTGATATGTGATATGTATGGAAAGTCAACGGAACATGAACTTTGATTGTGTTTAGTATCAGCCATCTTTCTTTTCCATTTCATTGTATGCGATTATTTGACTAGACAAAATTAAAGGCAAAATTCAATAAATTATTCATAACATTCAAGAACATTCATGAACATAAAAAATAAATGGTCATACATGAACACAAAGCTGTTCTCAACTTGTTCATAAAGTTCAAAAACATGTTCATGAACATTAAGAACATGTTTGTGAAAATCAAGAACACGTTCATGAATGTATCCATAATCTGTATTTGATGTTCATGAAAATGTTATCTAAGTTCATGAAAAAGTTCTGTGTTCATGAATGGCCAATCATCATTCATAAACATTCATGAATTTAATGAATAAGCTCTTGACCATTTAATGTTCATCAATGTTCATGAATTTCGTGAATAGAATCTCGAATCTTTCACAGGGGTCATTTTTTCAATATTTAGTATTAATATCAGGGAAAAGGTTTGGGTATGCTATAGATAAGGTTGCACCAAGCTGGGAAAAAAAGTTAAAATTGACAAATCAATCCCACAAACTGACTTGCATGAAATACCTGCTGGGTTATTACAAAGATAACAGAATAGGTAAAGTAATTGCTCAATCTTCAAGGAATGCTTTGTCATTTCAAATGGCCATATAAAGATAGTAAATGTTTCCAACACAAACAAATTATACAGATTTTTAGATTTGTCACCTAATAACTGTCAAAATGGTCCAGTAAACATCATAAAATATAATTTCGAAACAAACCAAAGAAGTATCAAACCTTTAACCCTTACAGTGCTGGAACCGACTTCATGCTTATGCAAACAGATTAGATCCAGGCCAGCCGCCAAGTAAATTGGTGGCTGGCCTGTGATCTAACCTGTTTGCTACTCTATGTATCTTTCCTAAACAAAATAAAGCAGATATTTAATGTTTTGGAAAGCAGACAACACAATATTCTATTTTTGAAAACTACCCAGGATTCAAAGGGTTAATACACCAATCAAACACAAGATAAGACTTTATATGAAGGTTCATGAGATTTTATGTGGTCTGCAGCATTCGAATCTGCAGCTACAGGGTCATCAATAAGTTTAACAATAAGTAATAACAATAAATTCAGTTACAGTTCACTTATTCATGCTTCCTTTGTAAGAATTAAAACATACCAGCAATATTGAAGCAAACATATCAACATTATTTAAGCTTATTATGTGTTATCAACAATATTCAAGCTCAAGATATGTATGTATCCCAAATACATGTACATCAACAGTGTCATTACATATGCAAAGGAACAACATATAAAGCAATATCTCCTTGTATCATGATAGAATTTTCACATCCCAGTCGGCCAAAAGGCAAAGAAAAGGACTTTTGGTCTTTCTTCATTCCAATTTAGCAACATAAAAAGGGTTGACAATGTATTTATGGGTAAAAGGTGACAATTGATTTTTATTTCAGATAACAACTATGTAGATTCCAACCCTGGGGGCAGCACTTTGCACACCCATTCAACCCTTTACCAAACGCCATAATTTAGACTGTCCCAAATTGAAAGAGTTTGCAGAAGACATTTAACATTGTGATGAAATTGAAAAATAATCTTCTGATAGGACAGAAAACATTGTGGGAAAAGGAAAAATTGCTTGACGCGAGCAATTTCTCCTTTTCCTATATTGCTTTCCAGAGTCATCTGCAACAAAGTGCTTATATTTCATTATTGTTTGATAATGGGTTAACCATCAAGTCGGAGTTCATTTGGTCAACCTAGAAACATTAAAAAACACCCTTTCCATCCATTGGCTCAGTTGACTGTGACCTTCAGCTTTGATAACTTTAGGAAATATTTAACCTTGGTTCTAGAATTCGAAGAATATTCGATCCAAAGTTAAACGAAAATGCATTGATTTCTTAAACTGCTTAAATTATTTAACACCTTTTCTGGTTCACACAAGTCATGGATCTCATACTTGTTTCACCAAACGCCAAATTTTCGACTGTTCCAAATTAAAAGAGTTTGCAGACGACATTTCAAACTGTGATGAAATTGAAATTTTTCTTCTGATAAGGCAGAAAACATTGTGGGAAAAGGATAAAGTGCTCATTAATTCAGAGTCCTCTGTAATAAACTGGTCAAATGTCATTATTGTTTGGTAATGGGTTAAACACAGCAATTCAATTATTTCAGACACTTCAGTGCTGTGACCAAAAAATAAATTACTGTACAAAGCAATTCATGCTTTTGAGGAATTGTCTCTATTAACGATATTCAAGGAAACATTTATGGTCCATTCTGCATTAATGTTGTCATCAAATATCCATCCTTCATTCATTGTCTTAAAGGCTCTTGTTCACAGAAGAGAACATTTTGAAAGTCAAAATAAAATGTTGAAAACAATACATTTTTCGTATTGTTGTTTGATATACAATTAAGGGTAGCTTCAACAGTATAGCTGTTGTGCAGTTATAACAAAAATTCATTTTTAACTTCTAAATTTCATCATATATGTGAACAAGCACCTTTAAGTCCTATCATAATGGTTTTTTTCTTAACCCTAACACTGAATCACTTGAATTTGTGACAGGTCTTAATGGAGGTCACTCTACTAGAGTAGACAGAAATAATAAAGAATGAAAAATAACATTCATTAGTGGTATGTTTCACTTATAAATTAGATCATGTTAATATTTCATATAAATTGTATTGCAATTTTATCTCCTGATTGTGGACCTATCCCATACGACAAAATGAAATGACAGTTATCTTCATTGCAACACAACCTCTGTGATCGCTCTTCATTCATATTGAGTTTAACTCATTGTCACCAATCTTTCAATCATATTGCGACTTTCCTTGAAATTCACCACCAGGACTTGCCAGAGGACATTCCCACATATCACCCTCTGTGAGGTTTCACATAAGATTATAGAACTTATCAGGTTAACCCTTAAAAAGCTGGGTAATTTTCAGAAAATAAATTTTCGTGTCGTCTGCTTTTTAAATTCTTAAATAGCTGCTTGATAATTCTGATGAGGAAAGATACTCAGAGTAGCAAACAGGTTAGATCACTGGTCAGCCGCCAATTTACTTGGCGGCTGACCGGGATCTTACCTGTTTGCATAAGCATGAAGTCGGTTCCAGCCTTATAACGGTTAACTCTTTCCCAAACAATAACGACATTTGACGACTTTGTTGCAGACGACTTTAGAAAACATTGCGGGAAAAGATAAATTGCTTGTAATGAGCAAATTTTCTTTTCCCACAAGGTTTTCTGCTCTTTCTAAAGAATATTGTTCAATTTCATCACATTTTGAAATGTCCTCTGCAAACTCTTTCAATTTCGGACAGTCGAAAATTTGTTGTTTGGGAAAGGGCTAAGGTAGATAATACCTTGTGGAAATAGATTAATAATCCCACCAGGCATGTATGTAACAATAAGTAATTATTTTCTCTTAATCTCTTATAATCTCCCACTTAGAGTCTCACCTCAGCAATAGAACAAGTGAAATATGCAAGTTGACCTCAAATTGAGGCCAAATAATCTGTGGAGGACATTGGTCTAGTGGTAGAGGGTCTGCTTCTGGACAAGAGAGTCATGGGATTGAATCCATAGAGTAGCAGGATCTGCCTTGCAATCTTTCATTAATCCCGGTTTGGTGTTAGTACTGGTTATATGTAACCAGGAACCAGAATCAATAGTGATTCATTGTACGAACTTGTTTCACAATGGATGTAAAATAAATAAGTTTAGACTGAAAAATATAATCCATGAACAGTTCAACCTTTTGAAAATAAAAAGCATAGTAATGTTGCAGGGAAAATAAGAATCCCTTATTGCAACTTGGTGTTTTCTTTGGGTCTTCCGTTAATCACTTATTCCTGTTTTTAACTTGTTTCGTTAATGTGTTTCCTGGATTCAAGCCAGAAAGACATACAATGTCACCTCGAGCTGGCTATACCCAATGCTGGCAAATTTATCTAATTTTGATTAATTTGTCTGTGAATACCAAATTTTTTCTGCACTAGCCTGTTTAAAGGTTATATTGTAAATTTGAGTGCCGATTCACTTGTAGGTTGCAGCTTTAAGACCAGCTGGGCAAAACAGAAAATGGATTTTGCAACCACTAGCTGATGCCTGCAGGCATATGGGCCACGTCACAGGAAAAGGGGCACTCCGACATAGCAAACAGTGTAGCCCCAGACCAGCCGCCACGTCACTGATGTGGCGGCTGGTCTAGGGTTACACTGTTTGCCGTCTTAGAGGATATCAAGTTCTACCTTTAAATAAATACAAATGACAGCTGTCGTGACTAGATGCTGGAATAATAGCGCTAAGAAAGAGCTGAGTCAGCGGTTTTTATTTATGTCCGAGTGCCCCTTTTCGCGTGACGCGGCCCATATAATGCTACTCCTAGATACCTTCTTTCTTGTTTCTCCAAGCCCCCTATATTGTGGGTACACATAAGGATCTCTTGACAAGCCAATACTTATGAGTTACCTGAATATACGATTTTTCTAGTAATGTTTGAAATAATGCATGGAAAACCCTGATCAACCCTGTTATCAACACTGTGGGTACCATTGGTGCAGAGGTAGAGCGTCTATTTCTTGTATAAAGGGTCCTGGCGCAATTCCGTACGGCGAGGATAAAACTGCCGGGAGTACTGGTGTAGTATCCAGTGAGGAAGTAGTCATCAAGAGTGAATTTAATAAGCTTCAAGCTTCTGTCACAATCAATGTAAAATAAATAAGTTTAAATTAACCCTGTAATTTAGACCAGCAAGCATATTAACCCTTAAATATCTGCATTATTTTGATGAGGAATGATACTCAGAGAAGCAAACAGGTTAGATCACAGGCCAGCCGCCAATTAACTTGGCAGCTGGCCTGTGATCTTACCTGTTTGCAAAAGCATCAAGTGGGTTCCAGCACTATAAGGGTTAACACATGGCGTCATGGGTGGATGGAAATACTTGGTTATAATGATGCTTTAAAGTTATTTCTCATTTTATGGCTTGTCAACATGAAGATAAATGTTTATTTTATGTATTTGGTTTTACACATAACCATAAATAGTTCATTCCTCTATAGACGAAAACATTCTTATAAAGAGACTTGTATTATAGTTGTTTCAATTTCTGGAATTTGTGGCTAACCCAAAGAGAAAACATTAGAATGACGACAACAAATGCATATGAAAAGATGAAACCATTATATTAAAATTATTTATAATTTGGTCGTAACGAAGGAGAATTAAGTACTTTTTGGTACTTTTTGTCATATTGGATACTCCCAGTAGCCAATTGGTCAAGAGGAGGTAGTATGGAGTTAGACATGCCAGTTAGACATGCCAGTTAGACATGCCATGTAGGTGAAAGTCTTTATGATATAAGTTGTAAAAGTAACAACATGAAAAAAGATAAAGGAGACCACAACAGGAGTGTTACCATTTTGAAATGTTATTTCAACAATTTAAGCACACACCTAATTATACACTCATTAAAGGCATACCGCAAACAAATCTTAAATGACAAGCCCCCAGTTTAAACCAGGATCTAAATGAGTAATGTTTATAAATAATATTCATAAAAAAATTATAATGAGACCATCTTCAATTTCCTTGTAAATATCAATCAATACACCTTTATCTCATATTTCATTTACAACACACACACAAAATGACAAAAAGAGAAATTGCTACATAAGGAGTCTTAAATTTTTGTCTTTTTTGTGCGCTGATTTTTTCAAATATTATCATGAGGAAAATTTATTCTTGGACCTTTATTATTGCCTTAATTCTACTGCCCTTTCCAAGTTGGATGTGTGTGACAGCTTTTTTTATGTTGACCATCTATAAACAGAGTCCTTTAAAAATAACCTCCCAAATTGAAAATATGTGGTACAGTTCTGTCCAAAATAACAGGCTAAGGCTTCTTCCAAAAATATTAATGAACCAGTTCTAGGTGTTTATGAACTTGTTCTTAAAATTCATGAACAAGATATAGGTCTTCATGAAGAGACAAGAACAACAAATGACTGTTCATGAACATGAAGCTGTTATTGAACATGTTCATGAATTTCAAAAACATGATCATGAAAATCAAAAACCGGTTCATGAATGTATTTATACTGATTTACACTTAATCTTTTTTCAAAAGTAGTTCAGTCACATCGAAGCAGTTGGTTCAGCTATTCATGCTTCTAGTACATGCTTCCTTACAAGAACTGATCAATTCTTTTAATGCTATTTATTGGTAAGTTATTATCATTGAATACTGTTTGAAAAGGCAAAATTGATGTTAATCCTGCAACTTTTCATACAATCATAAACACTTCCAAAGTTCTTTGGCACGACAGAAAAAAATCATTGATTTAGAAGTAAAGGCTTCCAGATAATCTGAATTGTAAGTCAAACCGAACATACAAATAAACAGATAATTCCCCTACCTTTAAAGTATAGGATTTCGATTTCAGCCAGCTCATGTTTGTAACGTCTGTGTATTTAACCATGCATAATGAATATCAGCTATTATCTATAACAATCCCTTGAAGATTGACAAACAGGTATCAAAAACAATCTTTCACATTCCCTACATGTCCTACTATCATCTTATCACTCCATCAACACTTCTTAACACAGTCAAACAGGTTTGCCAAAATTAAATCAAATATTTAAATTTAGAACACACTGTCAACACTAAATACGTGAGCCATTTAAATTCATAAATTTAAAAAACAAAGCATAAAGTGTCAACGAGTGCAAAGATTTATATCATTCACACATATCAATTTGTCCACATAAATATAATTTAGTCATTTCCTTTATAAGTTTAATTAGACAACTAAAACAAGCGTCACAAGGGGCCAGAACGCCCTACTGCATATGTTCATAGGTGAGGTACAGGTAACATATCTAAAATTCGGTCCACTTGAAATATCACCAAAGATATAATCTGAGCCCTGGTAAGTATAGAATTTTATCAGCGAAAACTCTCCCAGGTAAATGTTTAAAATTTTCGCCCATTCACATTTCAATGTGTAGTGTATTCAAGAAGATTTATACCCTTTCCGCTATAAATTAGGAATTTTTCGTTTCATCTTTGAGCCGATTCCCTGTCTAAGATATTAAAAGGACTATCTCACAGATTGAGATTTTAACTTTTTAATTTTAAATAAAAGCTGCAAAAGAATACATTTCTTGTAATCTTAAATGCAATTTAAATTTTGTATCACAGAAATATCCCAAATGTAAGGCATGACTCATAGGCCTGTGAATTAATTAACATGTGCTCTCCATCACATATAAGTCTTATAATTTCTAATAATATGGACAGAATCCTTTTACAATGATGGCTTTGTGCATGTGCATTTGCTTGTCAGATATTTTTTCACAATCCCATTTGCTTAATTGGTATGAAAATTTAATTCAAGGTATCTTTTTGAATGGTTAACTGTTTCACATACTTCATTTATCAAATGCACTCACTTTCAGTTTGAGATAATATATTCATATGATATAGGTTGTCGCTGCTTGTTCCCTTATAAAAAAAAATGTGAATTATCAAAACAAAAAGAAACAACAAATAAAAAAAGATGGAAATTGTTTCCTTTTCTTTCTTATAGCATAAACCAATTTAATGAGCAAGGATTGTTCTTCACAAGCTCTTAATTAGCAATTTCCGCTTCGGTCACAGCAGTGAGAACATCTTGAATCCTCTGTTGTAGATGTGATAAAAGCTTTCATATACATGTATATAGAAAGAGAATTGAGTTTTCCTTTATAGTGCTTGAAGCGACTTCATGCTTAAACAAACAGGTTGAATCCAGGCCAGCCCCCAAGTAAATTGGCGGCTGGCCTGTGATCTAACTTGTTTGCTACTCTGAGTATCTTTCCTCATCAAAATTCAGTCCAAATCTAAGGTTTTGGAAGGTTTTGGAGAGAAGGTGACACAAAAATCTATTTTATGAAAATTACCCAGCATTCTAAGGGTTAATAAGTTGTATGCTTATACTTTCAACTCAACAAACCCCAGAAATTTTAGATGTGGAAAAGGGTCAATGAACACATAACCTTATTATTTAAAACATTGGCCATTCATATATAACACTCCCCATTCTTGCTTACACACTTTCATGTCTTTCATACATTATAAAATTATAATAATATCGGATAACATGTTATAAAGTGTTATATTGAGAAAACGTCAAAGAACTGAATAGGATAATATCCTCCTCATAACTGACCATTCGACAAAACCCCATCCCTATGTTTGTTGGAGTTATCAATAAGAGCCTTTAAAAGAAATATTCATGAGCAAACATGCATTTGATTGTTAGACTTTTACACACACTTTCATTGGTTTAACTGTGATGAATATTCATTTTAAGGCATTTTGTTTATCTGTCAACTGCAAAACAACAACTGTCACTGGTAACTCAATGGCAAAAGCCTAACCTTTCTTTGTATCTTTCCTTTCCAGCTTCAATTCTTTTAATCTTATATATTGGTTGTTATTTCAATTCTTACAATCTGATTTTTTTTTCTCCATCTCTTTATATCAAGCCGGCAAAATGAGCATGACACAGTCATGTGTATGGGAATACTGAAAAACTCTCATAACCATAAAATAAACATGTCAGACAAGTTTTAAAGCAAAATACAAAAACTGACTCTGACAATTATCTTTTTTCAGCTTGAAAGCATTGTGATAACAGTGAAAAATGCTCCTATTAGGAATATTTAGCAAACTCTTCTCAAATCACAGTGTCTTCCAATTTAAGTCACAAATTGTTTGGACTATGTTAGAAAATGGGTTAATCTCAGGTACTTATTTACAGATCAAAGCCTTACACACCTACCTGTAATTGTATTACCCATATCATTATGAAGGGTTCTATGCAAGACTATAGTATATCCTCAATAAAAAACAATATCTTACTTTTGTTTTGCATAAAACCCTGATATAAGGTGCCAACCAGACCATGACAAAGATTGACATTTTCAGTGTTAACATCATAACCCCAAGTCCAAACCCTTCCAATATTATGTGCCAGGTTGGAAATTAAGAGAATTAACCCTTAGAATGCTGGGTAATTGTGTCGCCTGCTTTCCAAAACCTTTAATAGCTGCTCAACTTTGGAGAGGAAAGATACTCTGAGTAGCACACAGGTTAGATCACAACCCAGCCGATGGCTTGGATCCAACCTGTTTGCATTAGCATGAAGTTGGTTCAAGCACTATAAATAAAAAGGGTTAACAGACTTTAAATTGCTCATATGAACGATGACCTATCCTGACATGGAAACTTGATAGAAACCATTGTGACAACAGGAGAAATTGTTTGTTTGAAGAGCTTTCTACTTTTGGCTTTGGTGGTTTCACCATTCAACTGTAAAGGAAACTCTTCGACTAAACCCTTTACCTTCTTTGAGTTTCCAAATTGAATACAACACTACAACAGCGATAGAAACTTGAGGGTTCAGAGAAAGACTACAATAAGTCCTTCAGAAACATTATTCTTGCCACTTCAAGAGTTGGAATCAGAAATAAATGATATCATGTGAATAAAATGTTACTTACCAAAGTGTCACAGAACTTTTCTTCAAAGACTTCTCTCTAAAATGAAAGGAAATATTTCATATTTTCGAGAAGTTAATTAAAGTAACATTGATGACAAAAAAGTGATATCTTGGAAGATGTTTCTCTAGTGAGAATGACTCATGCAACAATCTAAATGTTGGTAGATATGTTGTTATAGTCTACAAGTAATGATTTGTTAAAAGGAAGGCAATGTTTTATATTTATTCATCATTCAGCAGCCTATTTATCTTAGTTGCAAGTGCACCTTTCTAGCATCTACTTGTATTTCATTAGAAAATATGTTTACTGTATTTTTAATGCCCCTGATTGTCTTAAACATGTTAAATTCTTTAGAATTAAGAATAAATATTGATGCATAGACTTCATTTACCCCTTTCTCCATAATTCCTCATTATCCCATATCTGTTTAAGACAACAAACCACTGTGACAAAAGGGAATTTTGCACCCAAAGAGAAATAAATCTTTTTGTCTAAATGGTCTCAACCCAATTCCATATAGACAACCTTTTTTCCATGTCATTTTTTAATGTCTGTTGATACTTTCAATTTGACCGTCACATGTTCTCTTATACATCGGGTTTCAAAGGGTAAATGTTTGGAAGAACATTGGTCAAGGTAAGGTGTGAAGTTATTTAAACTCATATCTCCCTAAGCTTTAGTAGCTCTGCCATTTAAAAGATACAAGATTGTCTTGTAATGGTCTTTTATTATCAATTTGGCCAAACAAGGTAAGATTCGGAATAACTTTTAACAGATCATAACGTTACTAGCTTTCACATAACATATTGTTACATGTACAGAATTACATGAGAGTTCAGTGCAAGTTCCTCACAAAAATGCAATATTTACTTTAGTCTAGCACTAAATCCCTGTGCTGTAACACAATAGATGAGGTTTATGACAGGTCAAGTCAATGGATTTAACCTAAATTCCCGATACATTTCTTTAAAAGTAAACACAGGGTATATAAGGTTTCATGTAATAACCAACCAACTACTTAAAAAAGGGATATTGTCAGTTGTCTGAAAAACAGACAACAATAATGAAGTGTGAAACAATTCTTTGACAAAATAAGGTAAAAAACATATTTTTTGTCACAATGATAATACAGTGAACCCTCGTTTATCCGGACACCGATTATCCGGATGTCTCGCAATCCGAACAAAATTGTAAGGGAACGGAATTATCGGACCAGTTTATTGCAGACGACTTTTGAAAACATTGTGGGTAAAGGAGAAATTGCTCGTGACGAGCAATTTCTCCTTTCCCACAATGTTTTCTGCCATATCAGAAGATTATCTTTGAATTTCATCACGTTTTGATGTCTTCTGCAAACTCTTTCAATTTGGGACGGTCGACAATTTGGCGTTTGCTAAAGGGTTATAACTATACACCGCTCATACAGACTGTTTATGTCTTAATGTGAATAAGAACATGCTCTGCTTCATTAGTCCGGATTATTCGGTAAACCGGACATTTTGTTGGGAACGGACGTGTCCGGATAAACGAGGGTTCACTGTAGATTGTTTTGATCTTCTCCTGTAGATTATTGGTTCATATCGATGAAGTAAAATAATTGGTAAAGGAGTGGAATATAAACTTCTCATTAAATAAAAAAACCTTTTAATTCAAAATGTTTCACTTCATGTTACTTATAAACAGGAGTTTGTAAAGGCAAGAGTAATTTAACCCTTTACCAAACACCAAATTTTAAACTCTCCAAGAGATTCTACATTCTACATGTTAGGTACATGTTCAGAGAAGATGGAGAGGGTTGTTGGAACAAGACTAGCTATAAGACAAATTTTAAGTGCAATGGGATCAATAAAGGCGCTGAAGAAGAGCTAATATTTATCATTCAGGCACAGGGGCCCATAGCACTTAACCCTTTACCAAATGCCAAATATTTGACTTTCTCAAATTGAAAGAGTTTGCAGATAACATTTTCAAAATATGACAAATTTGAAAAATCATTTTCTGATAGGGCAGAAAACATTGTGGAAAAAGGAGACATTGCTTGTTATGAGTAATTTCTCCTTTTCCCACAATTTTTTCCAGAGTCATCTGCAACAAACTGGTCAAATGCCATAATTGTTTGGTAATGGATTAATTAACAGATCTTGGGAAATATATACTTTCATATATTTTATAACAACTACAGTAACAGATAACTTATACAAACTATATCTCCGCATTTTCACAAAGGAATTTTCTTTTCTTTAATAATTGCTGTTTGTTTTTGCGGTCAATATTGAACATTGAAATAATGCGATATGAAGCAGTTATTTTTTGCCTTATATGTTTGGTACCCTAAAACGGACCCATTCCCAATGCTAATCCCAAACTGACTATCTTTCCGAAATTCCCATTAAAGCTTATGTTTTTAAATTAATAATTCCTGAAAAGTTCCCAATTTTTGAGAAATACTTCATGATTTCTTCCCAATTTCTCCTGTACCGGACCCATTCCCAAACTTTTACAAAGAATCGCTGTGAAGAAAATACTTAAACCAAGTTGAGGAATGAATAATGTTGATAGCTTTACACTATGATCACAAGGGAAGTAAAAACATTTAAAAATCAAAGAGTCTACTTTAGTATTCAATAGTTATCCCTCTTTGCAAAGGCATGTTCAAATCGATAAAACTTGTAATGTTGATGCTTTTTCTTTTTTAATTCTATTAGTGCAGGAATCAACTTCATGCTTATGCAAACAGGTAAGATCCAGTCCAGCTACCAAGTAAATTGGTGGCATGCCTGTGATCTATCCTGTTTGCAACTCTGGGTATCTTTCCTCAACAGAATTAAGCAGATATTTAAGGTTTGGGAAAGCAGACAACTAAAAATCTATCTTTAGAAAATTACCCACCATTCTAAGGGTTATACCAAAACTGAATTGAAGTATTGGAAGACACGTTTTCTTCATCATTTCATGCTCCTTGTAAATCTGATAGATCTAAAAGAAGGTAAACACCCTTGCACAAAGACAGTGAAAAATTAGTTCAGAGTGTGTTTCAGACTGACACTGCTGATAATCTTTATAAATCCACAAAACAAAGTACTGGTAAATGGGCCACGTCACGCGAAAAGGGGAACTCCGACATGATTAAAACCGCTGACTCAGCTCTTTCTTAGCGCTATTATTCCAGCATCTAGTCACGACAGTTATCATTTGTATTTATTTAAAGGTAGAACTAAAATTTGATGTCCTCTAAGATGGCAAACAGTGTAACTGTTTGCTATGTCAGAGTGCCCCTTTTCCCGTGACGTGGCCCAAATATTTGTGTAGCAAGATGTTAAGGATTACTGTACCCAGAAACAATGCATATAATGCAGTTTCCCACATTTTTTCATAATTTTCTAACAATGGAAAATGTTTATGTGATGGTGTGGGGAAGGATCCATAAATGCAAAATAAGATGACTTTTAGTTGAACCTTTAAAATAATTTATGATACAAAAACATGGCACTTTTTTAAGTGGGGGACAAAAATCTTGTGGGAAAAGTCTTCCATTAAAAGTATCAATTAAGTAAGATGTGACGGAAGATGTAGCTCAACGCAAAAATATCTCAATATTACAACGCCGACCGACTAAGTTTAACTTGATGCCATTATCGATGATAGCCACTCTATAATGTTAATCTATCGTATGAGTTCCCAGGGTTCATGCAGGATACACAATCAATATATACAAATCATTTACGAAATGAGATGTGGGTTTAACAATGTTCGATATGGCGGCCATCTTACTTTTCTAATTTAATGTGATATGAAATGATATGTTCTTCATCTGATTGATAATATCTGATATGCGATATATGTAATGCAATATACAAAGTGTATTAGGTATGTTGGAAGGATTTCATGTGTCACATACCTACAATAAAATTGTTGGCAAGAGGAAGCAAACTTTCAATATTATCATACTTTACAAATTAATCTATTCTTAATACACCAAAAGAAAATAGGCTATGCAAAATGTGCTCTCAAAATACCATAGAAAATGAATTCCACTTCTTAATGATTTGTCCAAAATATCGTGATCTTAAAAAAAATTTAATACCAAAATTTTACTATACATGGCCAACTTATAACAAATTTAAACTATTAATGAACAGCCAAAAAAAGAATGTTTTATGCAAACTTGGAAAATTTATTTACTTAGCTAATACTATACGTGACTCAGAATATAGCGATGTCACACAAGCCTCCACAATTGTATGATTATTGATAAAATTAACTTACTTAATTATAATCATGATAATAATAATAATAATAATAATAAAAATGATAATAATAATAATAATTATAGATTGTATGTGTATGTTTATGTAAATATATGTATGTATGTATGTATGTATGTAGCAACGACATGTAAATGTTATGCTAATAAAATGTTTGAACTTTGAACTTTGAACTTAATTCTCCCATTTGACTATGCAGCATAACACATTGAATGTGATGCAGACTCCAGTAAATATTATTCCGTCACATATCTCAATCAAGAGTGCTAAGTTGTTTACAAATAACTATTCATTCAATCTTATACACGCCCCAGGCATTTTTTTACACAGGGAAAACAATCAGCAGATAAATTCGGAAATTTGGGATATGCTGTTTAAAATCTCAGCCCTTTATGATGTATGTAAGACCTATGATGTGATATCTATGAAACATGTTTTACATTATACGTTCACCATATTGATTCAATATGAACTGATAAGTTCATAAGTCAAACTAATTTGACGTGATCGGAAAATATTGGGAGTTTTTTGCATTGGGCAATATCTCCAGTCACGTCAAACTTTCAAAACATTTATTTAATGATGGACAAATGCAACAAAGATGGTGTCGCAACATCTGAAGACAAATAATTCCATAGTTATTGTGAATTATCAGATTATTTCATTCACAGTTGTGAATTAATCCTTTTTTAATCAATCCATGCACTTAAGATGTCTGCATTCCATATATCAACTTTTTAAGAAGGGTTTAACAAACACTAAGTGACAATTTTTTGGTCCCCATAAATTTTTTTTGCTCATGCGCACTGGGATATGAAAAACCTATAAAGCCATTTTTTAATTATTTAACCGCAATTAATTCCATTATTTGGTGGTAAATAAGTTATTTTTCTGTATCTTGTCTTATCAATTGACTTTGAATGGCCATTTTTTGTCATTAGATTGCCCCATCTGAAAATAAAAAGCAATCTTCCAGGGCTTCAGATTTTTTTCAACATTGGGCAAAAAAAGGTGGGTCATTTTCTGAAATGATGGGCCAAAAAAATATGAAACAAAAAACAGCTGATTTTCATGTAGTATACTTTGCCCAACTTGTATCCATACACAGTCACTTGTTCTTGTCTATTTAACACAAACTGGGATGAATAACAACTCTCGCTTGCAAAAAAAGGGAAGAAAGCAAAGTTCGAAACTTCAGGGAAACATAGTTGTAACAAAACAACGATAAATCCAAACTCAAACGAGAAATAACTGTCGTAACTCATAGAGAATATAAATATATTTGCGGTTCGACGAAACAAGTCATTCATTTTCTTTTTATTGATGGCAATGACGCCATGTCTCAGGACGGTGCTGGTTTCGTATTTTTGGAATGCCTTATGTTACATCCCATCAATGCATCATTCATATATTTCCGACATTATCTGGCATGCCATAAGGGATAGTAGCCGAATGTATCAAATGAATCAAAGCTTTGACAACTTCCTGTTTTGTATTTTGTAAATTGCATTTGATTACTCGCGATGGATTTTTCAATTAAAAAAGTTTTTTTTCACATCTGAAATAGACGCGCCACTCAGGCCCACTACCTTAGATAATCATGTGCCA
>OX401408.1:29879909-29996257 GCA_947846245.1 Cerastoderma edule | reverse complement strand
GAGTGACTTCCCCCCAAAAACCAGACCCCCACACCCGACCCCCGTCCAAAGCGTAGAAATGCTCCTTGTGAACGGGCAATTTCTTTATCCACGCTGCTGCTTAAAATAGTATGCCATGAAAGTCAGAGTAGGGGGATCAACAGCAAGTTTACTCATGGGGGAAAGATGGGCAAAGTTGTCTCCCTTTTTTCTTTGTTATTGTTTGAATGCATGCATAAACAGTTCACATTACTCATTACACAAGTCCTTTTCCACACACTGTTTTCAATGTATGCTAGCTTGTTCATTGGATTGTCCCATTCATAAGTTTGACTTGGAAGACTGGAGTCTGAAGTTTGAGACCTGGCCAGATCAAACTTTTGTTTGTTTAACCCTTTACCAAAAATAGTTGAAAAAAAGTTTAGACAGTCCCTAACTGGAGGTGTTTCAGAGGGAAGGTATATTCTGTTGACTTTTCTCTGTTGACCAGCTGACTGCTGATCGCTGACCAGAGGGTATAAAATGCTGACCAGTATTTTGCTGACCAGGGTAATTTTGATGACCCCCATTGACTGACTGATAAGAACTGACAAGTGATAAACAGCTCCCTATTACCAAAACAATGCAAAAAAAGAAGCTGGCTCCAAAAAAGTCAAATGCCTTTTGAAATGAAAAATCAATTTGTCAAGTTTTATTTCAACCCTTTCCTTTAATTATCATTTCTTATTTAAGAATATTTGACATGTTAGAAAAAGGAGAAATTGTTCTTAATTAACCTTGCTTTGCACAAATTGAAAATCTTGAATAAATGCTGTTTTTTTTTTGTTTCTTTCTTTTTCCTAAAAGTAAATTGTTACATGTTTTTTTTCCATTGTTAATTGTATTAATTGTATCAACTTTTAGAGTACTATGTCAATCTATGTGAGTTGTGGTAATTTTCAAATATCAACTTTTCTCATGTTTTTTCTCGAATTCATCTAGATTTGATATATATATAGATCAATATATATTCAAATGAAATCAAAGGAGTATGAATTTTGTCACATTGTTCCAAATCCATGAATAAATAAGAAACGTGTTGATTGGTCCACAGGATTGGTCAGCAATTTCTTGACATGGAAGCAGTCAGTCAGACAAATTGTTCTATCAGTATTCAATCAGAATTGAATTAATATTAAACGTAATTTTAATGCAAATCAAGCATTTAACCTTTTATTCTAAATAAAGTAGCACAATTATTTTTGATAAATGGTTTTTGTTTTGTATGTTTGTTGGACAACAGTAGATTGGTTGGTCTAAAAAGCCGACTAGTGTTTGCTGACCAATGTAATTTTGATGACCCCCCCACTGACTGACTGATAAGAATGGATAAGCCATAAACAGCTCCCTTTAATCAAACAATGCAGAAAAAGTAGCTGGCTCCATGATAGTCAAATGCCTTTGAAACAGAAAAATCCATTTGTCAAATTTCAATTTAATCTTTTATTTGATTTAACATTGCTTTGTACAATTTGAAAATCTTGAATAAATGTTATGTTAATATTTTCATCTTTTCAAAAGTAAATTGTTTCTACCGTTTCATGTTCTTGGCCATTGTGTCAATGTTTTAATTGTATTAACTTTAAAGAGTACTATGGCACTTAATGTGAGTTGTGGTAATTAAAAATATCAGCTTTTCTCATTTTTTTCTTACTTTTATCTAGATTTAAATATGCATACAACTGAAATCAAAGGAGTATTAATTTTGTCACATTGTTATGAATCCATGCTTAAACCTTATCCAAACAATAACGACATTTGACGACTTTGTTGCAGACGACTTTAGAAAACTTTGTGGGAAAAGGAGAAATTGCTCGTAAGGGACAATTTTTCCTTTTCCCATAAGGTTTTCTGCTCTTTCTGAAGAATATTGTGCAATTTCATCAAATTTTGAAATGTCGCCTGCAAACTCTTTCAATTTGGGACAGTTGAAAATTTTTAATTTGGGAAAGGGTTAAATAATAAATGTGTTGATTGATCCACAGGATTGGTCAGCAATTTCTTGACATGGAAACAGTCAGTCAGACAAATTGTTCTATCAATATTCAATCAGAATTGAATTAATATTTAAACTTATTTTTAATGCAAATCAAGCATTTTACCTTTTATTCTAAATAAAATAGATCAATTATTTTTGATAAATTGGTTTTGTTTTGTGTGTTGGTTGGACAACAGTAGATTGGTTGGTCTAAAAAGTAGCAGTGTTAGCTGACCAAGGTAATTCTGATAACCCCCCCACTGACCGACTGATAAGAATGGCTATATAGGCAATAAACAGCTCTCTATTATCAGAACACTGCAGAAACAATAGCTGGCTCTACCTGACTCATTTGTCTCAGAATAGATACTTTTGTTAATTTCTCGAGTTTCCATTTTCCCTTTTTTTTAATTTATTAGAAATTATTTACTTTTGTGAAATTGTATTTTGGGAGCATTTTTCAAAATTCTAGAAATGTTGGCATGAGAGAAAGGGAGAATTGTTCTTGATATGATTTTGTATATAACTTTATAAGTTAATCTGGCATTTTCAAATATCGGCCATCTAATATGTTTTCGTTTTCTTTCTACAATGCATCTAAATAATCACATGTATATTTTCATTCCCTTAAACAGACTTACACATAATTGACTATTTGGAAAATCTGCAATAAACGGTATATGTACATTTGCCCCCCAAATTTGCTGACCAGGTATATAAAACCAATATACTGGTACATGTACTAATGACTGGTATGCTATATAGTTCCACTCATCAATGTATTACACAAGACTGCTATCTGCATGAACATGGGGAAAACCAACAATTTGCCTAAATGTGAAGGGTACGTGTGTCTAGGTAATAAGCTCAACCTATACAATGGTCAACCACAAGAATGAAATGATACCTGGAAAAAATTCCTTCCACCAGTTTTGAGAAGCTAAAAAATACACTTAGAAGAAATGAAATTGGATGATGCCTTTGTTTAGTAACAATGAGTGTTAATATCAAGTTAATTACATTTATTAATCCAAGACCACAAACATCTGAGTAAGTCCCTTCAATGAATACAAAAAAAAATGGATTTAAATAAAAAAAAATAGGAATGAAAAGACAGATCACCGAAAAGAAAACTTATTATCCTGAGGCATTTGGACTATGATGCAACCAGCTACTTCTTTTTGTATCATTTTGATTTGAGAAGCTGTTTATTGCATATAAATTCTTATCAGTCAGTCAATCGGGGCAAAGACCTAATAAAAAGACTGTTTATTAGGTCTTTGAAAGCGGTCAGCAAAAGTAATGTGGTCAGCAAAACATTGGTCTGCTTTTAAGAACATTGAATAATGCTTACCAACACATAATCTTGTCCTAATACTGAAAAGGAATTGGTAAAATATATGTGTTTTACTCAAATAAGGAAAAGGGTTTTTAAAGTGCTTGTTTTGCATTAAACTTCTGTTAACTTTTAATTTGATTGTGTTTGAATGCTGACAGAGCCCTTCTCCATCTTTGTTGGCCAGTTCTGCTGACTGACTGCATTCATGTCAACACATTGTCAAATCCAACAATTTTTCTTTTTTTTCTAATGATGGATATGTATTACAATGTTGACAAATTTTATACCACTTTAATTTCTTAAAATATATGCAAACTAAATTAGTTGTATGTATCAAAATGGGAAAAAATATGAGATTCCTTAAAATGACAAATAAAATTACTCAAATCAACTGATATACTCCTTTATTAAAAACGATAGCAGTGATACTTTGATCCAAACCATTAAACACATTTTTTTCAAAGAAATAAAAAAAATGCATGAGATTGACATTTAGTCAAGATTTTTTTTCACAAAACCATGTTAGGAAAAATTTCAATTTTTTCAAATTAAACTTTTAAGATTTAAAGAATGAAAAATAAAAGTCTGCTTGAATTCGGTAGAACCAGCTTCTTTTTCTAGATTACCTCTTTTTCTACATTGTTTTGGTTATAAGGAGCTTTTTATGGCTTGTCAGTTCTTATTAGTCAGTCAGTGGAGGTCATCAAAATACTTTGGTCAGCGTAGTCCGAATGATCCAGACGTGGATATTTCACTCTACGTCTGGATGCATTCGATACAAAAGCGCGTCAAGCGGGTATCGATTTTTCGATTTTTCGAGTGCATGTTGGGAAATCTGTAGAAAGGGGCGGAGTTAAAATATCAGGTAAATTCTGGCGGGAATATAATATCGGCTCCTTTTCGTTTGGTAGAGTATATCTTTTTACATTAAAACCGAGATGCGCTTTCCCTCATATGAATTTTGTCAAATGCCAAAGTATAGCATCAGTTGATTTCAATTGAATACGTAGATATTCATTCATTGAGTAAAGCTATTTGTGACTCTATTGCGAAAATCTAGAAAGCACTCAAACCATCAGAGATTTTTTTTATGGAAACTTTTGCCACAAAAAAAGCCTTTAGCTTATCATATCTGATGGCCGATTCTATGTGAAAATGGACTCTCAATCTGATATTTTCTTGAGTTATAGAAATCGGCAGTATGGGTAATCTGAAATGAAAATCTAGAAACTATTTCAAAGTTTATTATTTGCAGGTTGGGCGAGCTCGAATGGAAACACAAACAGAGACATAGATAACAGCTATGTTTTAATAAACAAATGATTCAAAAAGCTATGTAAACAGCTTCGGGCATGTTATAAAGGGGAGTATCGAATAGTACATTTTTCGGGTTGCTGGTCTAAATATCAAACGCCTAGTTTTATTACCCCAGACGGGAGCGACGCGCGTCACACACAGATACTAATCCAGACACCGCCGTACATAACACAACACGTGCCTTACCCTTTATCTTGTTAATAGCATCATAGTTTTGTCCTCAATAAATGCGCATTTGACATAGAGTTTTATTTCTAAAGTATATTGATATTAATCAAATTTACAATATAAGAGCAAGTTTCTTATGAATATCATTTATGTTTGCAGCGAAATGGTAGTCGTCAAAACCAAATCCTTTTTGCCAATACAATATCGATTTCTCTCTTGAATCTTGATATAGTAAAGACCTTGTCTGCGGAACAGAAAAGGTAACTTGGTAATGTTGAAAGCTTAAAAAACCTTTGGATTCAATATTTTTTGAAAACTAGAATGGTACGGGGAAAGGTATTGCCCAATTCTTTCATGCATGGACTGAGTCGGGCAAACCGATTTTGATTATCACTAGATTGGTTGCTAGACAATTTTAATGGTGCATCAATATCCAAGGTTATTTAGCGCACATATAACAAGAGGTGACTATCTTTTTACTAACACAAATAACCAAAAATGATTGATTTCGAAATAAATGTGGCGAAGCAAATCGCTTCAACACAAAACTGTTGACATTGTTTTAACCCTTTCCCAAACACCAAATTTCGACCGTCCCAAATTGAAAGAGTTTGCAGACGACATTTTAGAATGTGATGAAATTGAAAAACAATCTTCTAATAGGGCAGAAAACATTGCGGGAAAATGAGAAATTGCTCATCATGAGCAATTTCTCCTTTTCCCACAATGTTTTCCAAAGTCGTTTGCAACAAATTGGTCAAGTGTTGTTATTGTTTGGGAAAGGGTTAATCAGTTTTATTAGGGAGGCGATGAGTTGTTTCATGTTTAGCATCGTGATATAGTTTTGACAGTCCGAATGAATGTTAAGTTTTCATATATAGGGTACAGATGACCCTATTTTATGTAAGAGATGTTTTATTAAAATTGAGACATAAGAGTCTTTCCCTTCGACAATGGATTTCATCAAATGACTCTGGTATGGTTTAAAACGAATTCATATTTCCCGATAATCAAATGTTAACAATCGTACATGTCTTTGTTCTTTCTGTAAATTACCGGAAATGGAAGCAATAAGCAATCTTATTGGTCAATCCCACCTTCTTTCTGATTGGTGCCCATATTTTTTCTCGTCGCCGATTGGACCCCTCACACACAGAGGGGGAATGCTGACGCGTTTTTATCGCAGGTCGCCTCCAAGCTGTCACGCAGTTACAGCTTGGATCATCCGAGTTATGGTCAGCGAAGCACTGGTCAGCTTCTTACACAAACCAATTGCTAACAGACACTTAAAAACGAGAAATTAAACTTTGAAAGAAATCTTGTGCTACTATGATTAAAAAAGAAGCCAAAGTGCTTAATTTGCAATGAACTTTATGTTTTAAGTTTAATTCATTTCTGTTTGAATGCTTACAGAGCCCTCTACATCATTATTGACCAATTATCTTCTGACTGCGTACATGTCGAAAAGTTGCTGATCAGTCCTAAATGCTTTTTTTAAAATTATGAATATAAAACAATGGAAACAAAATTCATGATTCTTTGATTTGTTTTTGTTGGATGACGTCAGTCATCTAACAAGGCTATAATTCCGAAATCGTTTGGTGACCTTATTACAAAATGAACCGCCGTGGGAGGACCTGACATCTGAACTTGTCCTATACTCGTCAATATTTTAAAAAGCTGATCATAATATACTGTATGCTATGTATTTTTTATTCAAACTTTATAATTGAAAGATGATGGGTGGTCAATAATAAAGTTTTAGATACACCACAATCGTATTTAATAGGAAATGGTATGCACTATTTTTTTCATTTTGTCCCTTGACCGAATATTGCTATTTTTAGGCCCATTAACAAGCCAAATAAGGAGGTCATGTGACATGAGTCGTCCGATCACATGGAAGAAAGCCCCGCCTCATTTCCATCTTACCGCTAGACAAGTGGGGAAAACCCCATGACGTTACTATCTAGGGGATCTAGAAACTAAAACGTTTCATGCATGACTTGCAATCAGTCGGCTACTTAATTTCGTGATAAAACATGATAAATCATGTATCATTTTGATTGAAATTTTCAATCGGTCCCCGAAGTTTTAACCACTATCTTACTAAAATGAGGTGCAATTGACATCGGTCCTTCTATCAGTTTTGAAAGAATTAGCCCCGAGTTATCCAGGTTTCCTGTTCGAAAATATAGCGATATTGACCTACATATTTCTCTTAGTGTAAATCGTGTTGGACGTCCGATCGTGTTTTCTTCGCATTGTCTTGGAAGGAGCATTGTTCCGTATAAACGGTAAGTAAAATGATATTTCATTGATTTGCATGGATACTTTGGTTTTCATCATCGAAATCATTGTTAACTTTCTGTTTAAATGCGTTACGAAAATATGCGTTACGAAAATGACCGGAAGTTGTCGATAACCTGTCAATCATCAATGTTTGTTGCTATCTTTGTTTACCTCATACACGTTTGCAAATTAATCTAGGCTTCGGCATTCAAGACAAGATACTTGAAATGAATTCAGTCTTCGATACAATAAAGCATACCGTAATTCATTGTGTCACTCCGGTGAGAAGGTATGAAGCTTGTACTAAATGTTTGTCTTGAATAATTTCGTTTAGGTCTAACGATTTCTTTTAGAAAAGAGCCATTGAACATTAAGAGGATAATCTTAGTCATTTCAATAAGTAAGAATATCTTTCACTGGGTCCCCTCTTTCACTAATCTTATTCTGCTTGTAAACATTATGCATTCTTGCAATAAGCAATGAGTCTACGATAAAGTACTCAATGTACTCATTGCTGCAAACATAAATCAAATATAACACTCAAGACTGAGTCCCGAACATTAATGGAAAAACAAACAAACAAACACAACCAAAGCCAGGGGCCTATAGAATCCTAAGGATTAGATGTACACAATGTTCACATCCGGCTCAAAAAACTATATGAACTCTATGATATTGTCATAGCATTTGTAATCAGTACCTGTATAGCTCTTACTCAAAGGGAAGTGACCATTGAATCACTCACCACAGAAAAAAACCCAGTTACAGACAGTGACCAAGTATCTTTCCTTTAAATGGTTTATTTTGTAAACAATGATCTTAATTTGAATTATTCATTTGTGGGTGTGGTTTTTTTTAGGACTACCTCAAAGTGCCATGATAGTAATATATGGTAGTTATTTGATATTAACAATTGTTGTCACCAAATCGAAGATAATTTTAAATTTCTTAACTTGCTGAAATCTGGTAATTTTGTTAATCCCAAAGATGATCAGACAAACGTGACCGCTCACTTCACGTTATTTAACGACAGCATGCTCACTTCACGTTATTTAACGAAAGCACAGGGTTTAAGCATCTGATAAGTAAAGAAATGGTAAATAGTCTTTGGTTTAGTGACAAGGATTGTCAATACCAATTTTTTGACGTTTGTAACTCCAAATAGACACATCGCTGAGAGAGTATCTTTAACAGCTTAGTAAGTGGTTGCAGTGGAAACTTTGTTACTTGAGTTCAATCCACACTGTTGCAGCTGGGTTTGGGGAGGTTAAAACATTTAAAAGACTGCCGAAAAATAAGATGGGCTCTGCCTTTTTTGTCTTAATTGCTTGAAGGTTTATCAATCAAATATAAATGTTCTCAGTAGTATTTTATGCTTTCTTATGCAAATCACTATGAAAAATTAATTTCTCTGTTTTAAATTGCTCATACCTGATTATACTGATAAGAGTTTGTCTATTTTATAGGGTGCTATGTTTGAAACTTAGTGCATTTTTCCAATGTAACAAATGTTTAGTCCTTATAGCAGATTTATTTTTTACATCACAGATAAAAAGCATTGTCTTCTGGAAGATGAAGGGGTCATTCAATACCAGAGTGTAGAGTGAAACTAACAGAAACCATGACTTACAGTGAGCAAACAGTGAAGGCAGTATGATGCACCACTAATCCACTTCTATTTACAGTTGGATTGGAGAAACAGATGCAGAGGTATATTGAAATCCATTTAATATTTTGATTGCATGACCTGCAAATATTTGTCCTGTCTGTTATCAAATAATGTAAGTTACTTCAGCTTCAAAGCGTGCAAAAAAGCAAAACTCAAAGAGGCAATATAAACAATTCTTAAAGAAAATGATCACTCATTCTCACAAAGTGGTGACCAATGCTGTCATAATGCATTCATGCAATATAAGGGAGATATACATTCACATATATGTAAAAAAAATGCTATGGTGGCGTTTGAAAGTTGCATGGAAAAATGCCTGTCCTGGTATAATATGTCCTGATTTAGGTATGTATGGACAAAAATAAACCATTTTCTGGCAACAAAATAATGTGTTAATATGAAGACAGGTATCCATTGAATATGCGAATCTCAATTTCTTTTAAACAAAGTAAAATTTTAGATTAACCATCATGACTTATTCATGTTTTCAATCTGCCAATCATTTACAAATCCTACACCAAACAGCCACCTAGGTACAGCCGAAGTATGATTTATTTATTTCTATATTCATATGGTTAGTTACCTAACTAGTTCCCTAGCTGTAGTATAACTTATATTTCTTTTCTTAACATTTTCAGATGTTAAGCTAACCTAACTGGTTCTCTACCTAGTTGTAGTATAACTTATGTTCCATTACTGTAGTATAACTTATCTTTATCTTTCCTACATTTTCAGATGGTAAGCGTACCCAATTGGTTCCCTACATAGCTGTAGTATAACTTATCTTTCTCTTTCTAACATTTTAGATGGTAAGCTTACCCAACTGGTTCCCCAAGCCACTTAGCAAGGCCTCTGGTATGGAGGTAGCCAGACTATCATTCCTGGGACCCATGTTTGCCTGGAGTGTATTTGCTGAGGACAATGTGAGTTTCAATTTTATTTTTTCTTGATGAAAAATGAAAATTAAGTTTAATTGGATTTTCCCCTCCTTATACACTGTGATATGACTGAGACGTTGTTGAGAGAGCGTTGAGCCCATAAGAACATATCAAGGGTTCAATGCGAGACTATAGAAATTGCTTCATGTTTATTAAGCACTTTCTATAGTAATGCATTAAACCATTGATGTTCTGCATTGTTATGTAACATCAGAATCACGTCCATAATCCTTCACTCTATGATACCTCACTTTGTGGTATCTGTTGCAAAACACCTTTGAAACCATTGAGTCAAAAGTATAAGCTGATTCTAACGATTGCTCTCAAATCATTAAGAATATATTTGTTTCTTGCCTTTTCCGGCTAATGTGATCATTTTAGCATATAAAGAAAATTAAAAGATTTACTTAAATAAAGAACCTTTATGTTTAAAAAGACTGCAAGTCATGCTTAGATATTCAACAGACACTTTCTATGTGCCTTGCATCGCAAGCTGGAATATAACATGCTGGAATTATATTCCGTGTTTATTTGATATTTAATGTGGTTGATGAATTATAGATTGTCCATAGTAAAGGGGAAAAGGATAAATTTGATAACATATATAGTTCCATAGAAGTGGTGGTGACTTACAAGTTGTGCTCCAAATTGAGCTCTGATGTCATTGACAAATTGACAATCAATGATGTTAAACACCTATGCTGTTGGTATTTATATCAGATAATTTCTGTTTCAGACGAAGGTTGTTGAGAAGCATTTTGCATGCCTGTTCCACCAATTAACCCCAGACAATGTCAGTCTGGTGTACCAGTCGCTACAGCATAGAATGCAGTACCACAGGGTAAGCATGTTTTACCCTCAGATCTATTTCGGACTTAGCATATAGTGTAATGCAAAATGGTTGATACAATGTATGTCCTATCACAACGACTAAGATATGACTTAGGATATGTTTTTTTTAACAATTCTCTCATATGTATTTAAATTTAGATACAAATGAAGTATAGAGCCATAACAATGAAAATGAGTGAAAACAAATCTTTAAAATATAAACTATTGTGAAAAAAGGAGAAATTTGACTTATGAGGAATTTATCCTTTTGATGTTAATTATCACGATTGTGAGTAAATGTGGGATGTTTTGAATCAAGCTGTTATCACCTAATACAAAGAAATATTATTACCTAATTCAAAGAAATGATCATCGTTTCTAGTGTGACATGCACTGTCGATCATAAACTCTATTATAAAGAAAACCATAAGCGTAATGTAGAATGAATCATTTACGAGTCATCTAGTTTTCAACTGACACAAGTGACCATAATTTCCATGCTGGACACATTATGCTAATGTCATTAAGTAGTACCTAATTCAGAAAAAAAATGGTTGAAAGAATAACACCTAAGACTATCCATAGCAAGAAAAAGAATTCAAGTATTCATTATTTACAAGCCAATATTTCGAGACAGCTCTTGAAATGATAAATGAAAAAAAAAAACAGCTCATAACTATAACTTGAAAAAAAAAACACACAGATTTTTCTCACCTTTTTTCTCCCCTTAGTGAGAATGTGTGTGAAGCTAACAAAAAAAATAATTATTTCTTATAAAAAAATTATGTTTGTTTGTATATATGTAAATGCGTTCAGTTAGACTCAATAATAGTTGATGGTATTTGATGTCATGTCTGTTGCACTTCACCATCTAAATTTGAAAAACAAATTCATAGTACATGTAGATAAAACTCTGTATTCTCTACATATACATGGTATAAAGTTGTGATGAAGCATTGTAGTGACCTTTGTGGTCTAATGGTAAAGGTGGTTGAATTTGTACCAAGGGATCGTATGCTAAAGCCCCTCTGGTTGCTTAGGAGTGTTCTTTGGCAAGACACTTCAGACCACTTTAGAAAAAAAGGTATTCATATCTAAATATCATTTTCATCTATACTCTTTTATAGGTGTCCAAAAAACCATCAACAGTAGGAGGACCTTGGCAGTTGAGTAAAATTCAGGGATGATGAAGAAAATACACAGGAGTAGGATTGGAGAATCGTAAGAACTGCCATCTTAAAGTGTTTGGCTTGAAAAGAAAAATAGTTTTATATTAAAGCCATCTGGTTTCTTTATCAGTTTTCCATTTGATAGTTTTGTGTTATGTTAAGGACAGCATGGAACAAGAGAATCGCGTTTTTTCCTGGTATCATAGGGTACATGTTTTATGAATTGGCAACAAGCTCTTTGTTTGTTGTTCATAGAAACTGAATGTATAGCTCACAAGGAATATTTATTAAAAGGAAAGCACAAGAAATAAAAACATATAAGCTAGCGTTGTTTGAGAGGTGTTGTTTTGGGTCGTCGATTTAGGTTTTGAGTCTGATTTGTTATCCTATACAATGTTTATAAATATCCTAAACATAATTACTTATTTTGTGAAGTAGGATTTTTTTCAGAATCAATCTATCACCTTTTTAACGTTTTAAAATATGTAACGCTAAGAGAAAGCAAAGGGTGTTTTTTAAATCTTGTAAATGTTAGTCATATGTCAGATATAACTCTGAAAATACTGCAGAAGGTAAACAAACAATTCACAATGAATACATAGTATTTGCATTGGTGTCTCCTAATATTGAGATAAAGCATTCTTTTGAAAACATGACTGGACAATTTGGATAAGAAAGAATCAAGGGAAAAGAAGTTATTAAATTTCATACAAGGTAGCTCACACAAAAAAACTTGTCGATACTCAAAAGGATGAAGTCAAAACGATGAAACGCCAACCAGAGTCAATTAAACAACCAGACGTCAAAATTAAATAGAGAGACTGCCTTGAGTTTCCCAATATGACTGATTCTTTTTTTAGTTTTAATCAATTTTGGTTTGAAATTTTTAGATATTAATTTTGGCATGTTACCAAATCATAATATGTAAAACTTAAAAAAACTAAATTTTGGTCCATAAGACTGATTTCTGCAGTCACTAACATGCATATGTATAAATATGCATAATAAAAACATACATGTTGTAAAACTTATTATTTTCCAGTCACTCAACAAAACACCTTCACACATGTTTGTCTCTGACTAATAAAAAGAGAAAGCTATTGAAAAATAAATACATTTAAATACTAATAAAACTATCTTTGTTGTATTTGTCTCCTATTTGTTTTCCTATTCATACTCAAACGATTTTCTTGTAATAATTATTCTAGCAACCAATATGGAAACATTTGGCAACTGTAGTATATTTTGTAGGGTTCTATGTGGCCTAATGTAAAATTCATAACCTTGATGTCCAAAGTCTGATCCTAATGAGCGTTTTGTTCTTGGGATGTCCTTGAGATATTTGAAAGTTTTTAGTCTATTGCTGATGAAAGCAAGCAGTAAAGCAAACGAAATACTGTTGACATTGCTTTTAACCCTTGCAGGATTATCATCCATTTGAATCGTGTCATCCAACTTCAGTGCCTTCAGCACTTTGATTTAATTATGCTATCTTGATGAATTATAAAGAAAACATTACAAGATATCTGATATTTGAAACTGCCAGATTTACTCACATAAACTAATATAATTCTCCTACATCTAATACAATAACAGTGAAACATTGGCCAAAAACAGCAAACAATTAATTCTTTAAAAAGAAAAGGAAAAAATAAGCATAGCCTTTCATCAAGATTTTGAAAATGTGCAAAAAACATGATTTAGAGATAGTTTCTCCTTTTTCCACATATCAATATTTCTTAAATTAGAAGTTCCAACATGCTATGAACGAAAGCAACAAAGAAATAATGACAATAGCAAAGTTCAAAAACTGCTCCTGAAACACTAGTACTCAAAAGCTTCTTTTTCTACATTGATTTGGTTATAGGGAGCTGTTTATCACTTATCAGTTCTTATCAGTCAGTCAGTGGGGGTCATCAAAATTACCCTGGTCAGCAAAATACTGGTCAGCATTTTATACCCTCTGGTCAGCTGGACAGCGGTCAGCAGTCAGCTGGTCAACAGAGAAAAGTCAACAGATTATACCTACCCTCCTGGAAGACAAAGTTTGGACCAATTCTGTGTGTAAATGGGACGACAACAGGACGAAAAATGTCATCAATGTGTCCATTCAGGTTTCCAGGAACAAGAACAAGTTATATTCTCCTACCGTAATAAACACCACCCCAGACCATGATGCTCCCCCGCTAAAAGAAATCATGCTCCAAGATAGTGGTATATTTGTATCTCTCCCCACGCCGATGCTATCAGAATCGCAGACAGAACCTCGACTCATCCGAAAAGACCACATGACGCCACCGACGTATAGGCCAACCTTAATGTTGCTAGCACAACCGTAAACGATTATATCTGTTCAGCCTTGACATGATGACACCATGAAAAGGACGCATTGCCCGAGATTTACTGTACTGCTAGAAACTCGAAGTCCTGTCACGGTATGGATCTCCTGCTTTGGTTCTGGTGCGGTTACGAAACAAATGTGCAAAGCAATAATCCATAAAAGGCGATCTTGCTGGAATGTTGATTTCCTAAGGTGCCCATGCCCCCTCCTAATTTGAACATCACCAGTCTGGTGGAGTAAAGCTGCAGGTCGTGCAATAACGATTTTTGACTTCCCAATAAACCTTGCAATATGGTTCTAGGATTCACCAGCTTGCAACATGCCTATGCATTGCCATTTCTGAGCTTCTGAGATACTGCCATGATGGCATATTGCATTGATATGAGACTTGATTGTGTTTTATTTTTATCGTATCCAAGAATTCACGTGAGTGCACAGGCAATACATGTAATGAATACATGTTATAACACTTTATCGAATATGTTCGATTACGAGGTGTTATGAGTTTGGGTTTACGGATTATGAAGAGGAAGATTCTCCCTATCCTATCTAGAAAATAGTTAACAGTAATAGGGTTCCCTTATATTTGCATCTCAATATATTTACAGACTCCCTTTTCCATTTTGTATCGTTCTTACACAATTTCTGCACTAGCGAAGATTGCTCCCCGACATTCCCAGCACCCTCAGGAACGGTCAAGAAGGTATGTCTACAAGAACAAGGTTTTCGGTCACACTTTGTTTTACATGAGCATTTTAATTAAAAGCAATTCACAGTATTTGATCAGAACTGCTGTTTTTGAAAGTGAACAAACTTCCTCGAGTAAAACCACCTTTTTGGTACCTACCCCTTCACTGCATTCCTTTTGTACACAATCCTTTCGAGAAGGACAATTTGAACATCCATTGAATACAAATATTGCAGGTTTGCTAATGACATCAACAGAATATGTTCCACGTATATCCAACAAACGCTCCTCCATATTTCGAAGGCAAACGTAAGAACAAAGCCCTATCGTCGTGTACATATTGAACTGACTCATCTAGCTATTTATTGACACTACAGCCAACCTGCGCTTATATTTCATTTATCGAGGAGATTTGTCAGCTAGTTTCAATAACACATAAGACCCATATTGTGATGGCGGGAAACTACACAGCTCTTTCTTAAATATATCTCCTTCATTGTTAGCAATATATCAACCGGAGCTGTTAAACGCAAATGTGGACCAGTTTGAGCTGCTTCTCCAATTTCTCTTAACGTTAATTGAGAGTTTGGGGTTACGGAATGGCTTTTACCTATAAAACTGTATTCTGAATCGTATTTATAAACCATGTTGTTAATATTCAATTGGCCTTCTTACTTTGCATAGTCGACGATTACACAATATATACTCGTCAACCTGACACAATGTTATCAAGTGTACAGTCCGCAACGTGGATGTCTATGTTTAGGTTGTCCGTATGATCTTTTTCCACCCTCGAATGACTGGTTTCTACATGCTGATCACTTGTATATTTCTGCATTGCATTATTGTAGTATGCACATACAGGAATTGACGAAAACCATTGGTTTCTCTGTGATTCTTTCAAACCATTACCACATTTTATTCATCCAATTGTCTTAGAACTTCCAATAAGGACCTGTTCAAAAACTTGATCTGTAGAAACTATTGCCGATGCGAGATCGCTTTGACAAACTACATGTATATGGCTTCTTTCATATAAGTGAAGAAAGCTGGACTCTGTAGGTAATGTTTGGCTTTAGTTTGAAGATAACATAGGAAGATAACAGAGCTCTAGAGTGGGGTTACATTTCTCTGATGGCTTGAATTTAGTTCTCAGCAATACAATCATTTGGCTTTGATAAACGTGTGTAGTAGGTCAGCCATTGTTTATATATGAAACACAACTTGGAAATGCGATTTGACAAACAAAAGGCTTCTTTTCAAGTTTGTCCTACATCTTTTGAAAACTACTTCACCACAAACTTCTTCAATTGGTTTTTCTTCTTGCATAAGGATTTCATAATGTTAACTAACGTTTTATCATTTCATTGGGTTCAACCTCGCTAAAGGTTTCAGTATTTCTCTTTGGTTTGGAAGTCCAGGTCATGCTTTCAACTTCATGTATTGTGACTTCCTCTCAAAGAAATGCAGTATTAAAAGAGATTCCCATAAGTATTACATTTAAAATAAAATTCAGTAGGAAATGGCCTCAAGTTGCTCTGGAAATAACCGTGTCATTGAACATGTGAATCACCACATTTTGAGAAACTCTGATAGTCTTGTTCTTCCATTTATTGTCCAATACAACGGAAGAAGCTCAAAATGGTATGGAATCCACAATGTTAATGTGACCTTCTTGCACTCTTGATAGTACTATCCATTTTTACCTGCAAATGGAAAATAGATAAAAAGGCATGTATCATCACTTGTGCGTTGATTTTGTCTGCAGCATTTTTAATATAGGTATTATTCAGTTAACATCACTGCAAATGAAAATATCAAATTAAACACAACCAGACTTGCTTTATCTTACTTTTGATTGAAGGTTTTACTTTAGCGTAATTCACCTTAATTTTCATAGTTTATACAACATATGTATTAATGATGAATAATAATTAAAAACGGTATAAGAAGAAAAAATGAGACTATAATGACATCTTTATCATACAATAGGTTATAGTAATAAATACACATTCAGAGTAAATTACAATCGCCACCAGATGATATTTGCCGACGATTTTTATCTCATTCACATCTTCACTCTTCATTTTTAACCTTCAATTTGATCTATTTTGCCCAATATTAAGAAACTAAGCAAATGTAAAAATCAATTCATTAAATCATAAATAGATTTATTTCATTATTTGCAAAAAGTACTTTAAGAATTAAATAATTTTAACATATTAACATGATCGATCTAATTGAGCGAGTAAGAGAAACTTGTGTTTTCGTCAAATCATTATCTACAATGGCACTTATGGGCCACCGTAGTTTAAAAAAAAGAACAGCTATTCCGAGGTAAGTATTTTATATTTATTTTATATATTTGTCATTGTAAGGTGCATTTTTGTCATTTTATTCATGTTTAAAGATATATTTGAGTGTGAATGGTCATAAAATCGATGTTTTGGGCGAAATTAAACAAAACATACACTCTTTGAATTATCCACGAAAACTCATTACAAAGCATTCTGCAAGCTATTTCAAAAATAATATTTCATCTAAAATGTTATCATGAACATATAATTATGTTTTTTATAAGATAACGGTATATATAAATGATAATAAACTCAACTTACCCTTACATGTGACTTTCAACAGCAAGTTGACCTCGAAATTTACCGAAGACAGTTCACGCTATGTACCTTTCTATGGTGGTACCTTCGAACCATGCAAAAACTCGCACTTTTCAAAAAGTTTAAATGCATTTTTCAGTATTTTCCCCTGGTGGGATTTCTGAGGACTTTTTATATGTTATAAAGGAAGTGTGCAGCTATAATAAAATCACAAATTTGTTTCTGTTGCAATTAGTTGTGGGTTGACTTACAGATTGACTGGACTATTGCGAAGTTTACTTTACACACATATATAGATAAACAAACAGGTTCTGCCCGGGAAAAAAATGCAATTGAAACATCACGTACGGGGGACCCGGATACAACTGGAGCGTGTATTGACTTATTTACAGTGGTACAAATACGATAGATTTTTGTGTCGTCTGCTTTCCAAAACCTTTCATATGTGCTTTCCAAAACCTTAATTTTGATGAAGAAAGATACTCAGAGTAGCAAACAGGTTAGATCATATGTCAGCCACCTATTTACTTGGCGGCTGGCCTAGATCTACCTTGTTTGCATAAGCATGAGGTCGGTTCCAGCACTTTAAGGGATAAGAATGTGATCCTCCATAACTTATGAACGCCGAAATTTAGTAGATGTGTTTGTGTGCTTATTTTATTGGTTGAGCTAGTAATGGATCGAAATTATGACGACGAAATGGATAGAGTTTTGACGCATATTTGCGACAACGTTTGCGACATTGTATTATATAGATCTAAATCTTCCTCAGAATGAAATTGAATACTTTGCATCATAAGAAATCTTATGTGAAACAATGAAAGATATAAATGAAAAAAAAAGATATTATTTATAAAAACATAATCCCTAACCCTAACCCTAACCCTAACCCTAAGCCCATTTACGTCACCAGGCCACTTTACGGTTGTGTTAAAACTGAATCCGCTTTGTATATTCATGTGATCCATTACTACGTCGTCGTATTTGATTGAACCTTTTGTCACAAACACAAAACCATTCTTCAAACGAACAGTGCTGTTAGTGTATTACTTCAAATACCTTTCTTTTGCATTCCCGAGTAACGTTTTACTAAACAGTTCACGCTTAAGATTGGCTTAAGTCATAAATGATAAACTTGAATAGTATCTTCAATGAAGTTACACTATTGAAATGTGACACATCATTGGAAGCGTTTTGGAGAGACGATTTCAATAATGTGTTTCTTTGCAATATTGCTTAGCTTAGCCCAATATTGAAATAAGAGGAGTTGTTGTTTAAGACTTGCGCAAATCTTAAGCGTAGTGTTGAGTAAAACAGTACCCAATGTATATATCTTGAACGACAAATACGTGCCTGGCGCTGCTTGGCGACGTAGAGAAAGTAAAAAAACATTCCAATATCCTAATACAAAGCGATGTTCACATACGAAGGTCGATTGTCAAAACCGAAAGGTAGCACATTTGAACCACTTGCATGCATTTATATAGTCTCAATAATGATCCGTGAACGAAGCTTTTTTCGTCATTTGGACATTTATCGTGCCGTCAGTCAAAATAGCAATAGCCTTCGAGACCAGCATTTATACACATTTATGCACTTACCTTTTTCCTTTTTCTTCTATCCATCTTTGGTATATGAAAAATATGTTCATATTCTTTCTGCAATAACAAATCACTTAACACATGATTAATTCCATTCATTCGAATATTCTTTATTGAAACACTACACACGTTAATTCCATTTATTTGAACACTTTAAACACACCTAGAAGCACTGGTTTACTTTTAAATATGTACTTTCTAGACAGAGTCGTCTACACACACACACACACAACGCGTGCAGCACGCGCTCGGGACACTAACTAAAACACAAGTATATTAAAATGCTTTTCCTTGTACCCGAAACTGGTCTTTATGTGGAAAGTTTTTCACGGTACCGATGAAGCCATTTAACTAACGATTATAGAAGGGATTCTTTGGAAAAGCGTTATGACCAAATATGATATTTGAGAATTTCCTCAAACAGTTGGAATATATGCTGAGCTTTAAATATACTCTCTCAGAGATGGAGTTACAAACGTCAAACAATTGATAATAACAACCCTTGTTACTAAATCAAAGACCGTTTTCCATTTCTTTACTTATAAGTTGCTAAAGCCACGTGCTTTCGTGAATTAACGTGAAGTTAGCCATCGCGTTTGTCTTATCATCTTTAGGAAAGCCGGTTTATGAATGAATGGGATGGGCCTCCGTGGCCTAGTGGTTAGAGTACAGAACTTGAAATCACATGGCCCCTCTCCGCGTGGGTTCAAATCCTGAGAGGGATATGGATTTTCATGAGAGGCAGTCTCCCGACTGACTTACGGAATGCCGATGGTTCTACCCACCTTGACCAGCCCTTATGGGCAGTTGAGTATGGGGTCTTCCTCCATCATTAAGAGTCGGGCATCGCTACATAACTGAAATAATGTTGATGTGATGTAAAACCTATATATATATAAATATGAATAAATGGGGGAATGATTTAACCACTTTGTTGCAGACTATTGAAAAGCAATTTCTCATATTCCGACAATGTTTTCTGCCCTATCATTACATTTTGAAAAAAAGTCGTTTGTAAACTCTTTGATTTTGGGACAGTCGAAAATTTGGCGTTTGGTAAAGGGTTAAGGAAATTCTTTATGAAATTATCGGTTGTCGTATTTTACACCGAAAATCGTTTGTGAAAGTCGCTCCTAAAGTCTTCTTAAGCAGATTCGCCAGTGTTGTTTTATGGAGTTGTGAATGTGAAGGAAGCGACATTTGTCCTTTATAAGCATCAGTCATTCCAATTGTCAATGTAAATCGCTCCAGTTTTAAATCCCAAACCATTTTCTCCATATGTTACTTTGAGGATTTGAACATAAATCGTGTTTGTTCACAGATTTGTGGAAAATTGGATATGAACATGTTATTTCTTAAACTCTGTTTAACAGCCGACTTTGAATGCTGGGTAATTTTCTATAAATAGATTTTAGTGTCGTCTGCTTTCCAAAACCTTAGATATCTGCCTAATTTTGATGAAAATACTCAGCGGAGCAAAACAGGTTACATCAAAGGCCAGCAGCTGGTCTTGATCTAACGTGTTTGCATAAGCATAAAGTCGGTTCCAGCAATATATTTGTCACTAGTGTCATTTTAGGACCGATAACTAAGTGCCGTATAACATTTTTGATATCCGTCACTAACCATGTAACACATGCACGTGACGATTCATGACGTCATAAGAACGACATGACGTCATGTTTACATCATTCTCTACTTATTTTTTTTCTTTTTTTCTCGTGTTTTATTTACATATTGTATATTTGAAAGACTACATGAAGGTAACAGGATAAATAGAATAGATGGTTGGTGTCTTTGAATGGGAAACATTATCGGGCTCGGCTTCGGATTATTATCCGTTTCGCCTTCGGCTCACCGGATAATATTCCTAAGCCTTGCCCGATAACATTTCCGATTCACGACATTCTCTAGATAGGCTATTTGTCTCTCTTCTTTTGGAGTATTCATTCAGATTATAGGACCCTCCGCGTTATGTAAGTAATTTTATTGATGTTTCCATATAAAACAAAAGACATGTTTGAAATATGTCCCCATCGTCTCAAAGTCAGATGTTGTCTTTATTCACTCGTTGTTGCCTTAATAACACGGAGCAGATCAACATTTAGATAAACAGTGTTTTTAAAACTCTTCTCAATATAAATTGCTTTGCACGGGTGTAATAGTACCTTCACTTCACCAACACTTCCCATCGAATCAATCGTCAACCAATAAAGAAAACAAGATAAGCCAACTAGAAGATCATTTGCAGAGTGAAAGATGCATCCATCTTTCCCTGAACAGCATTGATTCGCAATCGTTGTGTCTAATAATGACCGTATAAGCGATTAAGATGTCATAAACAAAGATCCAAGTTGCACATTCATCATCGTTAAAAATGCGTTAGCACGCCATCGTCATCGTTTTATCAATTCACCAATTCATCCATAGATTTAGAATAAAAAGAATTAACTCAGCCCACCATTCAAGTTATATTTCATATGCATATATACATTCACTCACTCTCTATTGACATTTTGCATCTTATGTAAATTGTATAACGGGCCGATGGCCTTTGTACTTAAGATATCTATATCTTTGTCTATATAATTGGTTTAAAAGCAAATATTGACTTTGTTACATTCCGGTAGAATCCATTGTTACGAAAGAATTATGTGCTCGTAAAGAGCTAAGAGTACTTTCGTCATTACGGATGCTTCACTCTTTTGTCCCAGACGCCTGCTATCACGAATACTACACGAAGAAAAGAACATCGATCCAGGTAAACTAGCGTCGTGGGTTCGAATCCTGTGGGTAGCGGGATTCATCTTGCAACTTTACATTAATCCACATTTGACGCTAGTACTGTAAAGTATCGGTCATGAATCCAGGGATGAGATTCGAACCGCTAGTACTGTTAAGTATCGGTCATGAATCCAGGGATGAGATTCGAACCGCTAGTACTGTTAAGTATCGGTCATGAATCTAGGAATGAGATTCGAAAGTGATTAAGTGATTAAGTTGTTTGGTCTTGTTTCACGATCGATGTTTAAATAAAGAAATCTAAGCTATTGAATTTGAAATGAAATGTAAAAAGAAAATAGTGAAATGTAAGGTTATCAGTGCTATATTTATCTTCTTCGCCTCGTTTTCGTCGTTCTCAAACATATTTACGAAGCTCAATGGGGCATATGTTTAATCGGTTGAAATCGGCTATAAAACACATAGGTGACTCAACAAGCATGCTGACTGCTTCGTAAAGGCACAGCGATATATCTTGTATTTAAGGGATTGGATCGATTCATCGCGCAGGACCTATAGAACAAATGGTTATCGTCAACCCTTTCGATCAGCATTATCTCGTTACTGCACGTTCTCTTATTAAAGTTTTATTATGCATTCGTTTGCGCAGTTGCATTCATATAGGAGTAGAGTGTATTTGTCCTTTCATGCGTGAGTACTCGTAAATGTATGTGCGATGTGTTACAGATCCGTCTGTGTTTGATTCCTGGATGACAAGTGTGTTTCCACACTGTATTCAAAGAGACGGGAAACTATGAACGAACCTTACTTTAGATTAAAGGATATACAATATATGTAGGGCATTTATTGTATTTCTCAATCATGCACGACAGCGCATCGGAATTTTCCAATAAAATTTACTCATTAATTCAGAAGTATCACGTTTCCCTTCTCCCGTCTTCGATTACAGTATCGTAATGTGTTTTGGGTTTGATAATATACGTGTTTAAAACATAGCATTAACAGCATAAGTTAATGACATAAATCACCATGAGAAACACAAATACATTTTAATTCAAATGTAACATCTGTTTTCTCCTTCATTTTTATGCCTTCTGTATCAAATACAATGACCCCTTTTTGTTCAATTTTATGACGTTCCTGTCTAAAGCAAGGGCATTGTCTCCTTCATTATTGTAACGTCAGTGTGGAAACAATGGCCTTGTCTCCTTCATTATAATGACGTCAGTGTGGAATAAATTGCCTTGTCTCCTTAATTAAAATGACGTAAGTAGGGAAAGATTGCCTTGCCTCCTTCATTATAATGACGTCAGTGCGGAAAAAAATGCCTTGTCTCTTTAATTATAATGACGTCAGTGTGGAAAAATTGCCTGGTCTCCTTAATTGTAATGACGTAAGAGGGGAAAGAAAGGTCTCTGTTTCCTTCATTTTAATGTTTCCTTCATTATATTGCCGTCAGTGTGGACGAAATTGCCTTGGTTCATTCATTATAATGACGTCAGTGGGGAAAGAAAGGCTTCTGTTTCCTTCATTTTAATGTTTCCTTCATTATATTGCCGTCAGTGTGGAAACAAATGGCCGTTTCTCCTTCATTATAGTGTGGTCCATGTAGTAAGAAATCGCCGTTCCTCCTTCATTACTTAACATATTGACGTTTGGAAAGTAATCTGTTTTCCTTCATTATATCGATGTCATTGTCAAACGTTATCGTCGTGTATCTTTTATAATGCTGACGTCGGTGTAAAACCTACTGCCCGTGTCTCCTTCTTAATAATGACGTCGGTGTAAGGATATATCTTTTTTATCATTATGTCGGTGACAAACTGATCTGCACTATCTTCTTAGTTATATTGACGTCGGTATAAAACTTAAAAGTGGCATCTTCTTAATTATAACAAAGGAGATACGGTATTTCATTTTAACGACGGTTTGTGTCTATCCTAAGTCACCGTTAGACCTTTCCGCCATGAATCAGCCAATCAATAGTTTAGATTTATTCGACCAATGGGAAGCATCGTTTTAGAGACCTATTGACATTTCATATCGTCGTGCGGGATGGTGTTTGTAACTAAGATACGCGACAAGCGACAATTCGATATTGGTAATACCCGGTGAAGTATGGATTTGTGAGGAGAGAAGAATAAACTGGTTTCCGTAAAGGTATGTTAACATTACCTTTTTGTTATAGAATTGACGTTTCATGGGCGCCAATTCAACATGTTGACATCACGTTTAAAGGAATATTCTTTTGATAGAGAAGGATGCCCAATTGATGTAAACAACTTGCTAAATAATTGCATTTTAAGTAATACGAGTTTGGTGGCTGCGATATAAGTTTTTTAACTTTTGTTTATATACACTTCTATCACAGTTCTTCTAGTGAACACTATATACCGCATTATGGTGTGATACGTTAATGAACTCTGCATTCAAGCGCGTTAGAGGCATTTATTTCTCAAAATGTTTCCACTTATCTTCTTCCGGTCTTATAATTAATTCTGACATCATCGCAAGGTAAAGGAAAATACAAGATACAATAATTAAGTCGATTCATCCGATATCTAAAGTATGTTCCTTGTATGGGTGAAATTGGGTAAGAAAGACATTCCATCGGAGCCTTTAAGCACCCACACTCGTGACAGCTCTTTGATATAAACGAAACCCATGCAATTCATTTCAATATAATTATTTCTGTACATAATGCGAAGTGCGGTTTTTGATTTTGTACAATCTTGATCCTAATTGAAAATCAATTAACACAACTCACACACGTTACCAACTGTTGAGGAGACTCGGTACATATTGAAAGCAATAGCTTGAAACAAACACATACTCTTAATGATCTTGGGTAGAAACCATTGTAACTATAAAATCACTTGCTCGAATGGGGTAATCTATCCTACCTGACACATAAATTTCTATGGTCTTCCGAAGGCAAGTGGAAATGTAAGGTACTATAAACTAATGGATTATCAAGTTCAAAACTTCCTCCTCGAATGACATTCAAAAACCCCATGTTTAACATCCCGATCTTAACGCTTATGCCGGAACCATTTTCATGCTTATGGAAACAGATTAGATCACAGACCAGCTGCCAAATTATTGGCGGCTGGCCTGTGATATAACCTCTTTGCTTCTCTGAGTATCTTTCTTCATCAATTTTAAGCAGATATTTAAGGTTTAGGAAAGCAAACGACACAAAAATCTATATTTTAGAAAATTACCCAGCATTGGAAGGGTTAGTAACAATACCATTGAAAACGCTCAATAGTTACATGTATTAGTATCATAGTATCATAGAACTGGTAGCAACCATCACTATTACACAGACACATTGCGCTATCCTGTTGATTAATGACCTGTCTATCTTTAATTTGCTTCAGTATTCCGTTTTGAATCATGATTAAATCATTTCACCTGATACCACCATGCGTTTCTGAAAATCGGCCCTTAACAGATTTAACGAGACTATAACTTTCAAACAGGAACAATTCATGTTTGCCCTTTGACGATGGGCAGTTTGTTGTAATAATAGCAGAAATTGCTCGTTTTGAGAGTTATTTCTCATAGTCCTATACTATGTAAAGTCAATTAATTTAGCAAACTTATAGATTTTTGCCGCAGAGGGTAATAGGTCGATAAATTGAGTACACACATTAACATTCCATAAAGCAATGTTTTTTAATCGGATAAAATACAAGTAAACTCTATAATCAGTGTTGAATCGGCTTAAATGAAATAAATGAATATATTTGTCATAAATTGGGAATTTTTTTGAGAAAGGATGACATATCGTTGAAAATGAGAACTTTCTATTATTCTCTGTTATATATTAATCTAATTTGTAAAACAAATTCTGAAAGAACGCATGCTGTCTTCATTGCACTAAAATAATCCAGGTTTCATTTGGCAAATGATAGCATAATGTAGTATTACATCACTTTGCTATATTCATCGACATAATCATACACTATGCACTTTAACTGATGATACGGATATGACGGACCAAATCCAGAGGTCAAGGGAGTGTGTTTTGCGTGCATTTTTCCTCAAATGCTTATCGTTCTGACCAGAATTAATTATGTGTTGTTGAATGATATCATTGATATCAATCTTATCTGTTAATAAACATGAATTGCAAAGGATTTTATAGGACACTACTAATAGTTCTGGTTAACCCTTTCCCAAATACAAAATTTTGGACTGTCCCAAATTGAAAGAGTTTGCAGACGACATTTCAAAATGTGATGAAATTGGAAAATGATTTTCTGATAGGGTAGAAAACATTGTGGAAAAAGGAGAAATTGCTCGTCACGAGCAATTCCTCCTTTTCCCACAATGTTTTCCCAAGTCGTCTGCTACACAATGGTCAAATGTCATTATTGTTTGGGAAAGGGTTAACAGCAGCATTATGTATATCGATATTTATCACATGTTCACAAATTCCAAAGTTCCAATTCTAACATCGAATTACGATGTGCCTTACTAAATGTTAGTACCTATATATCTAATTTTTGACAACGTATTCTGATAAAATGTTTCTTATGGCACTATCAACATACATGCTGTACCAGCACCATTTAGAAAACTGTGACAAAAAGAAGTTCTATCGCAAGACAATGTGAAAAGCTCAAATGTGCCACCTTATTTTGAGGTACATGAATGGAGAAAACTTAAAGTGTCAACAATATGGTTAATAGGAGATTCTGTGAAGTATGAGTATCCATGATTGAATTACGTAAGGTGGAACTATCTCTTCTCGGGTCTATCTAAATAGTCTTTAACTCGTGTACTTAGAGTATGATAGTTAAAAGATGTGTTTAGTTAAAAGATGTGTTTAGTTAAAAGATGTGTTTATTCGATTTGAGAATCGCCATTTTTAAAAATTTCAAAAATTTCATATTGCAATGTAATTGTGGTATTATTCCGGGCATCCTATAAATAAATGTACGGAATCATGCAGACTGGTATCTTTATAATAATGGTATTATTCCGGACATCCTAAAAACAAATGTACGGAATCATGAAGACTGGTATCTTTACAAAAATGGTATTATTCCGGGCATCCAAAAATAAATGTACGGAATCAAGTAGACTGGTATCTTTACATTAATGGTATTATTCCGGGCATCCTAAAAACAAATGTACGGAATCATGTAGACTGGTATCTTTACAATAATGGTATTATTCCGGGCATCCTAAAAACAAATGTACGGAATCATGTAGACTGGTATCTTTACAATAATGGTATTATTCCGGGCATCCAAAAATAAATGTACGGAATCATGTAGACTGGTATCTTTACAATAATGGTATTATTCCGGGCATCCTAAAAACAAATGTACGGAATCATGTAGACTGGTATCTTTACAATAATGGTATTATTCCGGGCATCCAAAAATAAATGTACGGAATCATGTAGACTGGTATCTTTACAATAATGGTATTATTCCGGGCATCCTAAAAACAAATGTACGGAATCATGTAGACTGGTATCTTTACAATAATGGTATTATTCCGGGCATCCTAAAAACAAATGTACGGAATCATGTAGACTGGTATCTTTACAATAATGGTATTATTCCGGGCATCCTAAAAACAAATGTACGGAATCATGTAGACTGGTATCTTTACAATAATGGTATTATTCCGGGCATCCTAAAAATAAATGTACGGAATCATGTAGACTGGTATCTTTACAATAATGGTATTATTCCGGGCATCCTAAAAATAAATGTACGGAATCATGTAGACTGGTATCTTTACAATAATGGTATTATTCCGGGCATCCAAAAATAAATGTACGGAATCATGTAGACTGGTATCTTTACAATAATGGTATTATTCCGGGCATCCAAAAATAAATGTACGGAATCATGTAGACTGGTATCTTTACAATAATGGTATTATTCCGGGCATCCTAAAAACAAATGTACGGAATCATGTAGACTGGTATCTTTACAATAATGGTATTTTTCCGGGGATCCATAAAATAAATGTACGGAATCATGTAGACTGGTATCTTTACAATAATGGTATTATTCGGGGTATCCTAAAAATAAATGTACGGAATCATGTAGACTGGTATCTTTACAATAATGGTATTATTCCGGGCATCCTAAAAACAAATGTACGGAATCATGTAGACTTGTATCTTTACAATAATGGTATTATTCTGGGCATCCAAAAATAAATGTACGGAATCATGTAGACTGGTATCTTTACAATAATGGTATTGTTCCGGGCATCCTAAAAACAAATGTACGGAATCATGTAGACTGGTATCTTTACAATAATGGTATTATTCCGGGCATCCTAAAAACAAATGTACGGAATCATGTAGACTGGTATCTTTACAATAATGGTATTATTCCGGGCATCCTAAAAACAAATGTACGGAATCATGTAGACTGGTATCTTTACAATAATGGTATTATTCCGGGCATCCTAAAAACAAATGTACGGAATCATGTAGACTGGTATCTTTACAATAATGGTATTATTCCGGGCATCCTAAAAACAAATGTACGGAATCATGTAGACTGGTATCTTTACAATAATGGTATTATTCCGGGCATCCTAAAAACAAATGTACGGAATCATGTAGACTGGTATCTTTACAATAATGGTATTATTCCGGGCATCCAAAAACAAATGTACGGAATCATGTAGACTGGTATCTTTACAATAATGGTATTATTCCGGGCATCCTAAAAACAAATGTACGGAATCATGTAGACTGGTATCTTTACAATAATGGTATTATTCCGGGCATCCTAAAAACAAATGTACGGAATCATGTAGACTGGTATCTTTACAATAATAGCCATCTCTAATTGGAAGCTTAAGGAAGAAACATCGATACAAACTATGGTAAAGTACGCTCCTTTTCTTACATCAAAAGCGTTTTTGCCAAGTGACATCTGCTGCTTTATACGTTTCAAAAGTTCACCATTTAGAAATTAGTTAACATAACAATTGGCACATGACTGGCATTCACTTTGCACCGTTTCTTAGGTAGATTGGAGTTGCAATGTTTACCTAATTTTAGACAGGCACCTATGACACAATGGTAAAATACACATCTCTCTTATCTTTGCATATTCTCGCATATACTTCACAATATTCTTCCGAATGTCGTAGCTGCTTTCCCACATGAACATATGTTTTTGACTCGTGAAAGATGATTAATTCATACACCGGTTACTTAATTAAAAGCCGAACATAATAAAATTGTACCAGATCAGAGTTTCAAACCCGGGAACCGTAGGGTCAGATTACCAACAGAGTTAATGGAATTTTGGTATTTTACAACATGAAAATGCTGTTTGTTAGACCTACCATAACAAAGAATGTTGATTAATGGTTGACATGTCGTAATGGTCGCGTTCACCATCAACGAGCAAAGCGGTTCGATAATACCACATTATTATTGAAACCATTGAACGTTTAGATCACCCACAGATCCCCATCATAATAACACTGAGCGACCTGACACGGGTTAATAACCTGGTGAAACTAATTCAATATTGCCATTAGATTAACATTTTTTTTTTGTTCAATGACATACTAGGGGGCTATGTTGCCTAGAGAATAAGGTAGAAAACCGATAATCCGCCATTTTGAATTGTTTTCTTTCGTCGGATTAATAAGGTCGTTTTCGGTATACATCGGTCGATGCCGGAACTATTCGCTTTACATCGAATAGTTCCGTCAACGACCGATGTTTACCGAGAATGACCGAATTAATTCTACGAAAGAATTAGTTTTTAAATGGCGGGTTATGGGTATTCTACATTGAACTAAATGATGCAAAGTACAAGGCCCCCTCCTCCTGTTTCAAACTCCGATTGATTGGTATTTTCATGAGTGGTGGTCCCCCGACTTAATAACGATATGTTGATTGTTCTACCGAGTTAGAAATCTGAACACATCGGGTTTATCAAATGAAAACACCTGAAATAATAGGGATGACGCCATATTGGTTCCCAGCGGAATGACGTCACTTCACTTTCGTGTTTAAAATAGATCTTAAATGTGAAATCTAAAAAGTCTTTAAATTTGATTGAGGAAACAACTTAACATGTCACAACAACAATTTTGCCATTTGGTATGAGTTACTGATAAAAAGATTACTTAAAAGGATGTCCAACCCTTCCATACACATTGAACTACTTAACTTGCACGCTTAGAAAAGGTGTCAATTGGCGGATGCCGATTTACCCGAAAAATTGTAACCCTACACTTATATCCGAGGTGTATTTCACAGCTCACGGAAATACCCGAGTAGTTCCGATTGCCGAGTTAGTATTAGGGGGTTCATTTATCATCAACAGTCGTTTGTCCAACTAAATTGCAACTGCTTCTTTGATCTCCACGGACAATATGATAAAGAAAATGTAAATCAAACATTTATCTTACGAAATGAAAAGAAATATCCCTATTAAGTCGTCTGAATCGGATGCGGAAGTATAAGTATAAATTACTGAAAGTGCATTTTTTAGACTAAATAAATATAGCTTTATCAAAACACTGAAGGACTAAATGATTTGCCTGAGTTGAGTTTTAGCTTTATCGAGTTTATCCTGTGTTAAGTTTTATTTTAAGCTTAGTCTTAAGTCTAAATTGAATTTTAGTCTTAGAACGGTTCAGTTTGACATAATCTTAAGTTTAGCTTTAGTCTGAATTTGTGTCAATCGTATTGCTTTGGGAAGTGTCATTGTATCCATGGTTTCCAGATGTGTTCCAATGCATATCGGACATTTCTTCAGCGACATCTGACAAGGATTTAAAGGGAAAATTGAGAATGAAAGCGTGTGGGAGAGAGACCTGTTTCAATAATAACACTGGGATCAATAGCCAATAAACAAGAGGATGAATTAAACTGACACTATTTCGATGTGGTAATTAATTATAAAACATAGAATATGATCTCGGTAAACATATTAATCGGAACACTTAGACTCGTGTTGTTTAATGTAATACAAGGACAATTATAAATTAATGTTCGTGATCGATCACAGCATATAGTTACACTGCAACATTTCAAAAAGGGGACATGTTGCTGAAACTACCTATGCCCAACAAATATCAACCTACGATAACATGATGAAAATGTATTTCTTTTGAAATCAAATTAACCCTTTACAAAACGCCAAATTTTTGACTGTCCCAAAATTGAAAGAGTTTGCAGACGACATTTCAAAATGTGATTAAATTGAAAAATAATCTTCTGATAGGGCAGAATACATTGTGGGAAAAGGAGAAATCCTTTACACACAATGTTTTCCAGAGTCGTCTGCAACAGACAGGTCAAATGCCGTTATTTTTTGGTAATGGATAAACTCCAATTCATTATCATTTTCAATCACGCTATGTTATTATATGATAGAGAGACCCTATGAAAACATCTCGTTAAGAGCTATTTCTCCTTGACCCACAATGTTTGCCAGCGTCGTAGGAAACAAAATGGTCAAATTATTTGGTTGGAGTTATCTACCATTCAATAATGTTTTCAATCATGCTATGTTATTATATGATAGAGAGACTCTAAGAGAACAATGGATGAACGGACGAGAAGTAAAGAACACACTGTGACATTCCATCCCGATACCTCGGAAGGGGCTCCGATTGATCACAGTATGGATAACCTAGAGATTAAACAGGACACGTCTACGTATCGGAGTCCGGGTCGGTTTCGTGAACACATTGACCACAACAACGACCTCTCCAATGATCAACAAAGGAAGGTAATCAGTAACTGTCTGTCTGTGTGTTAGTATGTCAGTATGTCTGGATGGCTGGATGCTGGCTTGCTCGTGGGCTGTCAGTCCGTCTTGATGGCTTGCTAGTGGGCTTGCATGTCAGCATGGTGTCTGGTATGATGGTATGCTTAGTTGCATTCTGGTTAGCATGCTTTCTCACTGACTGACTGGCCAGCTGGCATGTTGACATGCTGGGTGGTATGCTTTCTAACTGACTGGCTGGTATGCTTTCTAACTGACTGGCTGGTATGCTTTCTAACTGACTGGCTGGTATGCTTTCTAACTGTCTGGCTGGTATGCTTTCTAGCTAACTGGATAGCATGCTTTCTACCGACTGGTTGGCTGGCATGTTGGCTGGATGGTATGCCGGCTTTCATAACTGATTAGCATGCTGATTGACTGGTTGGATGTCTAATTGTCGGTCTTACTGTCGGTTCGAATATGAACATTTACTTGCATTTGATCAACAACCCCGTTGTATCATTACTCACCCACTAAGACAGATCTTTTAACAAAACAAATCTTGCTTGTATCATAAATTTTCTTGTGACAAATGCGGATGTGTGCTTATGCAAACAACCCACCAGATAAGATCAATAGGTTTGGGATTCATTTCAGCTTTCGTCCTAATTTTCATGATTACGCATATGTAAAAGTCTTTGATAAAACGTTACTTAGCCTAGAATGTCGTAACCCAATGTTATAGACCAAATAATTAAGATCCCATCGTTAAATAAACGGAATTGCTGTCAGATCGATATATGGAAGGTATCAATCATTAAAACAAGAATATCATCTTTAAGCATACTTTTATCATCGTATGTTTTAACTTTTAAGACCAGTTTTTAAAATCATTATTGAGACATTGGCGTAGTCTTATAAACCACTTATAGATTGTTTCACATCTTTTGCGATATATTTGATATCTTTCATATGAACATCGAATCTAGAAAACCAATTTACAAGAACCATTGTACGTTAAATGTAATTTGCTACAGATGAGTTGAAATGGATGATAAAGTGACAAAAAGGTCCAGCTAAAGAAATTAAAACAATTAAAAACTGTTGTCTTATATTTGAAATTGTACCCACGCCGTTTTCAATTGTTATCAGCGATCGCTTGATAAAGAGGATGTATCATGTAAAGTGTCATGGTTTCGTCAATATTTGCCGAGTGACATACATCAGCACAAAGAGAAAACAAAATCAGCTTGAATATTAATGGCTCATTGTATCAGATATTGATTAGTAAAACACAGGTAAAACGTTTGACATCATATCCGTCATATCAGATCATGCATTACTTTACCCTTTACCAAACGCCAAATTCTCGCCGGTCTCAAATTCAAAGAGTTTGCAGACGACATTTCAAAATGTGATGAAATAGAAAAAAGAATCTTCTGATAGGGCGGAAAGCTTTGAGGAAAAAGGAGAATTTTCTCATTTAGAGCAATTTCTCCTTTTCCAACAGTGTTTTCCAAAGTCGTCTGCAACAAACTGGTCGAATATTTGTATTGTTTTGTAATGGTTAAGTGAACCGCTTCTTTATCACAATTATACTGATTGACGTCATTATTGGTATAATCATACACACTACCGTAATCATTTTCATAATCATTATGTACATTTTCATCGGCAGCAGTACCTCCATGATCTTTATGTTTTGGTAATATAAAACCATTATGTTTTTTCTTCAACATCTAATCCTAATGTATCGATACCAAGACCTTTACTTCAACATGTCCTCTTCGGGCTGTGTGTGCTGGTCGCTTTTATTGTACATCGTCGACTCGTCTACGATACTGCATGGTCAATATATAATGTATTTAAATGTAAATATTATCACAGCAGTTAACCCTTCTCTAACAATGCGTTTACGACATCACAACCAACCTCTGATATCCTTGACCCATTACCAAACAATAACGACATATTACCAGTTTGTCGCAGACGACACTAGAAAACATTGTTGGAAAAAGAGAAATTGCTCTTAAATGACCGATTTTACCGATCATGTAATCAAACTATGTGGTTCAAACATGCTGTTTTAACAACTCGAATGTATCTTAGCCAACTTATGAAGAAAAATAAAAGTGCAACGTGCCAGTTTATTCCTATATGAAAATGACGCCGTCTAATATGAGAATTGGAAACAATTTATCTGATGAAAAGACAACTCTTTAAATATCAATTTCTGCTTAACAATTCAATTATAAAAAAGAAGGCAATTTTGATTTCAGCTGCATGTTAATGTAAAGATTTAAATTGCTTTTTTAGGAACTCGAAATACCATTTAGATTTCCCTTATTTCAAAATACATAACCAATTGATCATTGCAGCTACAATGAACTAAAAGAGACGGTAGTGTCTTTTTCTAATTATCATGTTCAATCGTCTGGCGCAAATCTTGATAAGAAAAGGTCGAGATCAATACGAAAAAACGTTTCACACAGGTCACGTGGTAAATCTCTGATATCCCGCCTGACTCACCATACATAATGCTATTTGTTCAGGTTACGTGTGTAAACAGTTTATAATAAACAGTTCTACGCCAAAGTCTATAATTTACATTTCTTAAGTCAATCTTCGTCGTTACAACAAGCGATGTATTTATTCCCTTTCTGTCCAGTCAGTATGAAGGCAATGTTGTGTTGAAGGTAATTTCATTCATTACATGTTTGGACAGTGTTGCATACTTGACTTTAATGTACATGTACATTGTGGTTTTTCGTGCAAGGGAATACCATTCAACCGGTTTACAAAGCATTGAAAAACCAAACTATCCTCCACATTAAACAGTGGATATACGATATTTTGTCTTTTATAGTGACGACTTATTTCATACTCGGTGTTGATGAAATATTCTATTTACAACTTTAAGGAAGACAGTGAATTAAATGGACTATTTTAAAGTTGTCATGCATTGCCAGAAAGAAATAAAAAACAACAACGTATACGAGTGAAACGGTTTTCTTTGAATGAATTATGGTAACGGAACTAGATGAGAAAAAATAAGCGGTTGAGTTTTAAGGACACCTGTTAAGGGTATGAACAAATGTGGGTGTAATACAGTATGAATTAAATGATGTTTGTGAACCGATTAATGTAATGGAAAGAACATATATCTAATAACCGGTGCTAAATTAAATTTGTTTGAGGTTACAAGCCAATTAGAAAATTTATTGATGTAATAATTTTGACCATTCATCTATGTAAAATCATCTTATTCGATTCGACACCGAATCCTTTCCGTATATACTAATTGGTTGCTCAGCTTTTGGGTTTACGCCGTTTGCTACAGTATTTCATTATAATTAGAACCTGAATCAGAATAATTGTATTGACTTGCACAAAAACATTGCAAGTTCGTTTTAAACAATATGTTTGCAAAATGAAATAATGTCGCAGCAGTTATCGTATCTATCCACGTTCTTCAGTTTTACCGGTACATCAAGCTATTCTTTAGAACCGGACGACTGCTTTCCCAATGAAGATATCTAATATTGAACTCAGGACTATCTTTTTCGAGTTGAACATGCTACCGACTTAGCGTATGAAGCTCTGCCCTTAAAGGCGCTTGTTTGCAAAAGGAAATATTATTAAAATGGTCGTTGAATCTATACGATTTTGTTGTATTAGTGTTCAATATGAAATTAAAAGTAACCATTGAAATAATTATCAATTCAAGAAACTACAGTTTATCTAAGGATGGACAGTTTATATGGGTTGGAATTCAAAAACGATGTCACGCTTTTGGATTGAGATACGTGTTAGTTCACTGTATGCACACTTTTAAGAAATAAAATCGATCCAGTTTTGCTTCCAATGACCTTTGTTCAATGCTTATCATATAACAGTTTAGCATATGTTCAGTTTGAAACAAAGGAATTCTTTAACTTCTGAATTCCACACATCTGTGAACAATGTAAAAATGAGGAAAGTACATATTCGTATTTGTTTCATTTTCCAACATTTCAATTCTACAAAAGGAATGCTCCATACCATACCGAACACAGCTATTTGTCTGCAAACTCAAAGTTGACTGATTGTAGTGTAACGTTTGATAACGAAGTGTGTCATTTCATCCAAAAAACAATATCAGGCCGTTCTTGTTAGTATAATTTTCAACGACCAAAACATAGTGTACCAGTTTAGCACTTATAAACATAACATAGCATACTTAACATTAACGTCACAATGCGTACACCAATCATCATGGTGATGCCCTTTGGACACCATCGATCATGTACTACATTGTATTTATCTATTACAGGAAAGCAAGTTCAAGCAAGCCGTCCGAAGACATTTAGGGAAGGATAAATTATTTCACCTCGTTTCCACTTTCCTGAAGTCGATAGAGGAGGAAGAGAGGGCCCAAAACGACTTAATTCTATCATTCCAAACGGCAAGAAATATAAAGATAAATATTCCAAATGACATTCGCCGCGATGCTGATTTTAAACCAAAGAGACGCAGGAAGAAAATGGAGGTTCCATTAGCTGATAGGATAGAAACAAAACGAAAATCGGAAGGTGAATTAACTTTGGAAGACGAAGTAAACGCCCCTGTGACTGACGAAATTGTTGGGAAAATGGAGTTTACATCAAATGAATTGGAAAATACTGCGTATAATGGTTCAGAGGATCATACTAGTGTAGAGCAAGATGCAAACGGTAGTTGCTTTAATCACAAATATACAGGCGAAGGTTGTGAAATATCTGTAAGTGAAGCAGACAATGAAGGGCATACTGGTAATACAATAGACAATGGTGATGCTGTAACAGAAGTGGCATTCGCTGAAAACAACAAGACAACAATAGACGGTAACAAACATAGAAGCGTTCAAAGATACGCATTGAATTCGGAAAAGGAAGTTGTTGTTGATCATTTTAGAAACACGGATGAAAACTTTGACCTAAATAAACTTGTCTTGGAGTCCGTTTTAGAAAATACAGTTTTGACAAATGGTGCAAAAAATAAAGTCAATGACGAAAAGAAAGTAATTACCGAAATTGCAACTTATGATACTAGAAATATTGATGAAAATCAGGTAACGAAATGTGAAGTCGCAGTTGAAACAGACAGCAGCGACAGTGAATCAGAAACAGTCGTCAGAGGGACACGTGATTTTCTCGAAGATAGCTTTGAGATTTCAGACCCACCTAATCATAGTTCAAACAGTAACCAACTTAATGACGGGACAACTGACATTGAAGACTTTGGGAAGTTCTTGGTGAGCAAACAACGCGTTTCGAGCTCAGAGTTTAGTAGAATGCCAAGTACATTGATAAAGCCCAGCCTAACTACGATTTCGGAGGCGGAGCATTCGGGATCATCATTTCGGTCACTTTACGGGAATAGCTCTGACAATATTATAGAGATAGAAGTCAATACCGCGACTATGGAAAAATTCAATGGACCAGTGCATACCGGTGTACCACAAATACGTCAAGATGAAGATCAAACAAAGTCGTCGCCAAAACATCAACATAAAGCACGTTTTGCTAAATCAGTGGACGTTTGTGACGATAAACAACAGGGAGATGGTAACATATATGTTAACGATATCCCAATGAAAGAGGGAAGTCGACTATTATACATAGATCTACTGGATGTCTATGAGGGCAACAAGGAACTTCAGAGCATTAACATAGACAGGTCAGGAAAATCGAAACGTTCAAAAGGTCAAACCAATAATGCCGATGCATTGTCTAATTCGAAAGAAAGATCGGCTTCAAAATCCAACAAAAGTCCACAATATGATGCCTGTGTGCCTGTGTCGACAAAACATTTACCCTTATATCCAAAGCCAAGAAAACTCCCAAGACAAAGCAAAGATCTGTGTTTATATGAGGAAGGTAGCACAAGTCCTTCACATGAGCGCATTGAACGTTTTCGAAATTATGTCGGAAGGAAGGATTTAGAACGCTATAGAAAGCCGGACACGCTGATCTGGAGTCATTTACGGATTTTAGAAACCGCTTCTCCCGATGGTGCATCCATCAATAAGGGAGGAAGGAAGAGCGCAGACGTGGTTGATCATAAAGGCAGACTTTCACATGTCAATGCGAACTCAGTAGTTCGGAGCTCGTCTAGTAGAAAGCATCGGTCGACCAGACAGTATAGAAATTGGAATATGCCTTTACAGGAAGCGGTGAAAAACATTGGCCGGGTAAATAGTGTGAAAGTACCACCTTTACGGGCTTTACACGATGTAAGTAGCTCAAAATAATCGCTCCCTGTGTGGTCCAGTAGTTAAGGAGGCCGTCATGTAACCTATGGTTTCCTTTGGCAAGAACGTTCAGGGCCAAGGCTAAGTATTTAGTCATTTAGTCTTGTATCTGTCCTTAAATTAAAAAATCCCATTTCTATTTTGTCGGACTATTTCGTTAATCATTTATCATGACACATTTAAGTAAGTATAGTTACACTGAACTTGGTCAGTATGGCCCATATTGTCGACGAGCTATGGAACCAAGGACTTGATAGTGATATATAGCCGTTTAAGTTCATGTAAATTTTATTCCTATTTACTTTTAGTTACCGCTTGTTTCACAAAATCTCATTTTAACGCAGACTTTTAACAATGGCTTGACTAGAATTGCTAATGAAAACATTAGGATGCCTACTTTGTAAATGTCCTCCATACCAACGTTGTAATATAAAAAAAACTAAAAATAGGAAGAAGAATTTAAGCTTTTAGCTTCCGTTCCAATCCGTTTCACTTAATTGTTTGTAAAGTATATAATGGTGTCTGTTTATTGAATGAAATAGTGTAAACTAAGAACAATTTACAGATTTCCTTTTGTTCTCTTCCAGACTCGTCCCAGGCAACAGCGCGTTCAACAGTTATACGTCGACCTTCGTAAGGACCGGGCTCCAAACGGTTATCGACAGTGTAGATATCTCGATCTCTCTCCACGTATATAATGAGGATAAATCGATATTATGAACATATTGGTGACGATATCTCGATCTCTCTCCGCGTATGTAATGTAGATACATCGATATTATGAACATATTGGTGTAGATATCTCGATCTCTCCCAGCTTATATAATGTTGATACGTCGATATTATGAACATATTGGTGAAGATATCTCGATCTCTCCCCGCTTATATAATGTTGATACGTCGATATTATGAACATATTGGTGAAGATATCTCGATCTCTCCCCGCTTATATAATGTTGATACATCGACAGTATGAACAGATTGGTGTAGATATCTCGATCTCTCTTCGCGTATATAATGTTGATACATCGATATCATGAATAGATTGAATAGATATACATATATGGCAAGTTTTCGTACGATGAATATTTCAAAAATTTTGATGCGATGGTAACACCAATTCTTAAGTATGAAGCTGAAATCTGGGGATATAGACTTACAGAAAGTACTGAACATATCCATTACAAATGTTGTAAATACTTTTTAGGAGTTAATACATATATAAATAATACAATGGCTATTTGGGAATGTGGGAGATTACCCCTTGCAATCAGTTATCACATTTAGTTTATTAAATACTGGATTATACTTCTTTAAATGAGCTCGATCAGACAACCTAAACAGTGTTATTCCATGCTTAAAGCATACGATGACATAGGAAGAATACGCTGGGTCTCGAAAGTAAGAGTGTTTTCATTTACAAATGTTTTCTTTATGCCTGGATCTCGCAAGAAATTGGGAGTACATCTGCTTTTTTAAAACAATTAAAGCAACGATTAAATGATTGTGACAGTCAGACATGACACAACGATAAAGAAAATTCGTCCAGATCTAGTTTCTTCCGTTTTATTATAAACGAGCTTTAGCAAGGTTAGATTCTCGAACCACAAACTAAACATTGAAGTAGGACGACATTTAAACACTCAGAAGGAAGATATGGTATGTCTTTACTGCATTCAAAGATATTACAGTGATCGAGGACGAATTTCATGCCGTCTTTATTTGCGAAAGAAATACTGAAATCAGAAAAATCTATCTCAATTCATGGTATACAGCTTATCCTACCAAGCAAAATCTAACCACAATTCTACATAATGATAAACGATTTATTATACAAAAGCATTCAATTTATGTTACTCTTCTTTAGGAAACAGTATGATATGCACACCAAACTTACTTTTATATCATTATTGACTTTGTATGATTGTATTGTGGGCCGATGGCCTTTTTACTTCAAATGAACTTTTGTATGTGTATTTGTATTTGTTCTGAAGATCTAACCGGACTCGAACAGGTGGGGGAATCACCTGACCAATGTACATGATCTTATGTCTGAACATGATGTTCTTGCTTTTGTCATCTGCTATTGCCAAAGATAGCCACATTGTGTACCCCGCATGAGTTGATCATCAACTTTCGACAGGCGCGCATGTCCAAATCAGACGGTCATTTACAGCGATTTCTCTGCCGAGTGTCAGACGTAACGCCGTTTTGAAGCATGTGTTAATATAAACCACAAGAACCGGAAAGCTGATGGTTAACTCACGCGAGGTACCGGGTTCGATCCCGTTAGGCGATGTGAACATTGCTGGGACTAGCCCTCAAATCGGCGCAATTACTGGTTAAGTAGGAAGCAGACATCGACAGTGAGTTCAATAAGCTCCAAACTAAGTGAGCCTCAAAATTATAGGCCATGAGCCAGGAACACTTTTGCCCCCCCCCCAAGGGGGAATTCTGAAGGTTATGATTTTCTTGAACTTTGGGCTATAGGGCATAAGCAGACAAAATATTGCAAAGTTCCGTTGGGGCTTTACAGAGTTATGGGACTTTGAATATGGGCTTATCAGTAAATTATAGCCTATATGAGAAACTCTTTAAAACTAATTTCCTCTCGATCCATGAGTCCTAGAGCTTTGATATTTGGTATGCAGCATCGTATACTGGTCCTCTACCAAGTGAAAATCATGACCCCTGAGCCAAAAATGGCCCCGCCCTAGGGGCTTATCAGTTTTACATTGCCTTAATTATATAAAAAAAAAAAGGTTGAGACATCTTCTTGTTAAGGGGGTTGACCTAGAGAATTGATATTTGGTATGTAGCCCTTGGGGCTTATCAGTTTTACATTGTCATAATTATGTATAAAAAGGTTTAAACATCTTCGTTTTCTAAAGATCCATTTGAGATAGAGCTCTAATTTTTGGTATGTAGCATCATCTATTAGTCCGCTTCAAATTTTGATAAGATGATGACCTTTGGGCCTTAAATGGCCCCGCCCTAGGGTCTTATCAGTTTAAGATAGCCTTATATAGGAAAATATTTAAAAATCTTTTTCTCTGAAGCCAAAAGGCCTAGAGCTTTGAACTGGCCCTCTACCAAGCTTGTTAAAATCTTGACCGCAGGGCCAAATATGGCCCCGCCATAGGGGCTAAATCAGTTTTACATTGCCTTAATTATGTAGAAAAAGATTTTAAAATCTTCGTTATCTAAAGATCTTTTTGACCTAGAGTTTTGATTTTTGGTAAGTAGCATTATCTATTGGTCCTCTTGAAATTTTGATAAGATGATGACCTTTGGGCCTTAGATGGCCCCGCCCTAGGGGCTTATCAATTTAACATAGCCTTATATTTGAAAATATTTAAAAATCTTTTTCTCTAGAGCCATGAGGCCTAGAGCTTTGATATTTGGTATGAAACATCATCTACTGGTCCTTTATCAAGCTTGTTAAAATCATGACCCCTGAGCCAAAAATGGCCCCGCCCTAGGGGATTATCAGTTTTACATTGCCTTAATTATATAGAAAAAGGTTTAGACAACTTCTTGTTAAGGGGGTTGACCTAGAGATTTGATATTTGGTATGTAGCATCATCGATTGGTTCTTTGCAAATTTTGATAAGATGATGACCTTTCGGCCTCAAGTGGCCCTGCCCCTTGGGCTTATCAGTTTAACAAAGCCTTATGTAGGACAATATTTCAAAATCTTCTTTTCTGGAGCCATAAAGCCTTAAGCTTTGGTATTTGGTATGTAGCCTCACTCTCTGATCCTCTGCCAAAGTTGCTCATATCATGACCACGGGGTTTAAAATGGCTTGACCTAGGTAGCTTATCAGTTTTAGATAGACTTGTATTACAAAATATTTAGAAATCTCTGAAGCCACATTGCCCAGGGTTTTGATATTTAGTATGTAGCATCATCTACTGGTCCTCTACCAAGTTTGTTCAATTCATCACCTCTTGGCCGACAATGTTCATATCTTATGGGCTTATTAGTTATACATGGCAGTATGTAAGAAATCTTTAATAATCTTCCACTCTGGAGCAATATTGTCCAGAGCTTTGATAATTTGTATGAAGCATCATCCTATGGTCCTCTACTTAGATTAATTCTATCATGACTGCTTGGCCTTTAATGGCCCACCTAAGGGGCTTATTAGTTATAAATAGCAGTTCACAAGAAAATCTTTACTTTTCTTCACGTTGACACTCTTTGGACAGCGTTTTGAGACTGTCTGTATAATTATTTAATTGATTATTTTCTTTCTGAAAAATATTGTATTTTACAATTTAAATTACGACCCCTGGCCTAGCATAGCCCACCCGTCATGTAGCTGTATATCAGTTTTACATAGCTGTATATAAGAAAAACTTTATAAATCTTCATCTCTTTTGTTATCCTCTATCAATATTGTTCAAGTCATGACACCTGGGGATATCAATTTAACATAAATGTAAGTAAGAAAATACTAAAAATCTTCTCCTTAGCAGTCAAAAATTTAACTGAACAACTGGCATCATTGCCTGTTTGTTCCGTAATTATCAACATCCGGGTTTTTGGGCAGGTAACATGTCAAATCGTCTAGACTGTATTGAGTAAATACAAATCACTATTTTTTTTTCTGGTTCTTTGCTTGAAATAATTTCGCATTTTGGTGATATTGGCTTGGATAAAGGAAAAAAGTAACTTCATAATTATCCCACGTTTGCAGTTAATGATGGAGTGTTCTTGCAAAATTTCAGGAATGCGCTTTACCTAGCCATATAATTGTTTCAACCCTGGACCCATAGAATCAATTGTTGCTGTATTTTATTTAACTGAATGACTGTTTAAATGGCAAAAACATGTTGTAATGTGTACAAATAAAACATTTATCTGGGCACTTGTATTAAACTTGTTTTAATAATTAATAATTATTAAAATAGGGAGGGACAGTTGGTCATGAATGAATAACATATTAAAGCTTTTCAAACATTTCCTTTTGGGCAGTTTTTAGCCTGGCTGTCTTTTGAACAAACTTAGTGGAAGACCATAAAAGCATGCAACACTATACTAAATATAGAATCAAGGTTAGTTGGCTGCATAGGAGAAGACTTCTAAAGATTTTCTTATATACATTTACGTTAAATTGATATGTCCCTGGGGTGGGGTGGGGAGCCATTTTATGCCCAGGTGTCATAATTTGATCAATGTTGATAGAGAACAACAAGAGAGACGATGATTTTTTAATATTTTCTTATATACTGCTATGTCAAACTGTCATATGCAGCTAGGGCGAAGCCATGTTAGACCAGGGGGTCATGATTTAAATAAATTTTGTAGAGGACCAATAGATGATGCTACACACCAAACATCTAGGCTCTAGGCAATATGGCTCCAGAGAAGATTATCAAATATTTTCTTACATACTACTGTATATTACTGATAAGCCCATAGGACATAAACATTATAGGCCCAGGGGATCATGATTAAAACGAACTTGGTGGAGGACCAGTAGATGATGCTACATACCGAATATCAAAGCTCTAGGCCTGGTGGCTCCGGAGAAGAATATCATTGAAAAGTTTCTTATATACTGCTACGTATAACTGATAAGCCCGTAGGGTGTGACAACTGAAGACCCAGTGGTCATGATTTGAATAAAACACTTTGTAGAGGAACATTAGATGATGCTACATACCAAACATCAAAGCGCTAGGCAATATGGCTCCAGAACATTGTAAAGACTTTTTTATATATGGCTATACAAAACTGATAAGCCCCTAGGGCGGGGCCATTTTAAATTCGAGGGTCATGATTTGAACAAATATGGCAGAAGACCTTAATGTGATGCTGCATACCAAATATCAAAGCCTAAGGCCTTATGACTCCAGAAAAGAAGATCTTTAAATATTTTCCTATATAAGGCAAACTTAAACTGATAAGCCCCTAGGGCGGGGCCATTTAAGGCCCAAAGGTCATCATCTTATCAAAATTTCAAGAGGACTAATAGATAATGCTACATACCAAAAATCAAAATTCTAGGTCAAATGGATCCTTAGAGAACGAAGATTTTTAAAACTTTTTCTACATAATTAAAGCAATGTAAAACTGATAAGCCCCTAGGGCGGGGCCATTTTTAGCCCAGCGGTCATAATATGAACAAACTTGGTAGAGGACTAGTAGACGATATTACATATCAAATATCAAAGCCCTAGAACTTATGGATAAAAGGAGAACTTTTTTTAAAGATTTTCTCATTTAGGCTATATATTGCTGATAAGCCCATTTTCAAAGTCCCATAACTCCGTAAAGCCCAACGGAATTTTGCAATCTTTCGTCTGCTTATGCCCCATAGCTAGAGGGTCAAGAAAAATATAACCTTCAAAATTCCCCCTTGGGGGAAGCAGGGCCTTTCCTGGCTCAAGGTCTATTATGTATACCTTCGTAAAACAGGGTTTTGTTAGTTTAGGATAGCGGAATGTAAGACGAACATTCCGGGCTCGATCCTAACCCGCGCTGCTCGATTCGTGCGATGTGCCTTTTATCAAAACTGTTCAGATGACTTGCCTAGGTACTGGTGATCTTTTAACAGCTATACTTAAACTGACAAATCATTAAATTGTTCACAACTATACTTCTTCGATTCTTAGCAAACCGCCATATGCATAGTCAATAGGCCCGATATATAATAACTTATAACTTATATATATTAACAAGTATTCAAATCCAAATGATTATATTATAACGGCCGGAAATTCAAAATCGCAATCTAAAATTCTATCGGATTATAATATCTATGTTCTGAAATAACGCGTTTGAAAGTACATTTTACCTGATTGGAAGGTGTATTAAGAAAACGCTATATATCCGGAACAGTGTCATATTCAGTCACTCAAAAAGGTGTAGTAAAATAAAGGGTTGAGTAACATAGGCGTAGGAGCCCCAAATATCCAGGCTGGGGGGGGGGGGGGGGCAGAGTATACTTTGGCCCCTCAATATTCACAATGGCAAATGAAGATATTTGAAAAGAAAAATGAAAGAAACGAAATTTAGCAGCAGAATAAAGATAAATGTGTATTTTTGTGCTTTATCTAATACCAATTCGCCTTTTGTTACGAACAATAATCAAAATCTTTTTGACTTCATCATCGCAAATAGCAATCTGAACACTTCGGGTTTATCCAATGAAAACTCGGCTGACAAAAATACCCGGGAGGTTTTGATTGACAAAAACAGTGTTCTAATGAGTCAAACTGAATTTTGTCTTCAATCATTAGCTAAAGCTTAAAGAATAATTTTTTTTTTTGACTGTATTAGTTGCATCTGTGGTTGTGACAGCCTGGTCGCTGTTACTTTTTGTTTAAATTAATACATTTGATTTCCGCGTGAGATCGAGACACGGTATATCCGTTTTTCTTTTTATTTTTTTTTTATTAGAGATACACATTTTCATACGCTTTCTTTTAATTCTTATAATGTTATTAAATTTGTAAATGCATGAATAGTCATGAAAAAGTTTGGGAACATTTATTTTTAGACCGGCTCTTATCAGAAGTGCCCCCCCACCATGTTGAAAACACTCCTATGAGTAAATTCGCTATCAGGATCTACACGGGAACATGAAAGCGTTTTTGTCATTTCGACGATGAATAAAACTTCAACCCTCTTATAATAACAGCTGCACAGAGAGAAACGAATACTGTGTCAAACAAAGATCAAATAGGCACGACATCTACAGGATGTGCATTATTCATAGATGAAAGGCCTATCTGATAGATTGAGATTTTAATCCATTTACAATGAGTTGTCTTTGTTGATCAATTTACATGACATGTGTATACAGCTTAACGTAAAATAACTAGAGTTTTGAGTTACTTCTCTACCCGGTTCAAAACTGTTTGGTAAAACTATAGCCTATGTATCCCGCAGAGTTAATAAACTGTTTAAACGGTTTATTTTGTAAATACTGATCCTTTATTTTCAGCAGCTAAACGGTTTCAGAACATCTTTGGACCAGAATTTAATTGGGTCAATAATAGCTCCCAAACCTTGTGATACTTGCCTAGTCTGGGGTCCTGGGCAATGAGAGGGGTATACGCATGGGCAAGGTTACCGTTATACTGAACTGTTTACGCTTAAGATTTGCGTAAGTCTAAAACAACAATTCTTTTTATTTCAGAATTGGGCGAAGAAATATTGCAAAGTAACACATCATTGGAATGAATCGTCTCCCCGAGACGCTTCCTATGACGACTAACATTACAATATTGTACTTTTATTGAAGATACTATCCATGTGTACCAGATATGACTTATGCAAAAAAAAATCCTTAAGTTGCTCAGTGACACGGTACGCAGGACCCGAGGCTATCACTTGTCATGTGTCTTTCAGCAATCGAAAGACTATTTATAGATTAAGTTTTCCATCGAAGCACCGAATGGCGCTAAAACTCGTTTCACTCGTTTTCTAATGAAAAACGATATTTTCGTCATCTTTGAAATACAGAAAATGAATATGAAAGTTTTTGATGAGGATAATTCAAGTCGCCTTTCGAACACGTGCTAGTCACATAACAAGTCTTTGGGATAGTCCCTTTAAAAGAAACGAAAAGAAAACATCGTCTAAAGGATATTGTGTATCGCCTCTTCTCACTTTCTGGCCTTAGATAGAATTAATATTGCTTATCGTTACTTTTTCGTCGGGTACTCCATTATATTCTTATCTTGGCGTTTGGGTCCAATCACACTTTATTTATGAAACAGGACATGCCAAAGTGGCTTTAAAAAAACTTTTAAAAACTCCCATTGATTGATGCGACCTTTCATTTTCCGCATTTTGTGTATTTCAACAGAATTGACTGCATAGGATACTCTCAAGCCGGTATGATTGAAAACGTTTTTAGATTGAAAACAATAGATTCAGATCCGGAGCATCGTATGTTGTTGTGTTGTTATTCTGTCTTTATCTTTAAGATACGAAACAAGCAATTGCCTAACAGCATTGCAAAGTTTTAACCGTTAACGATGATTGCAAAGGTGTTCAAAATGGAATTGGATGTGTCTGAACACTTTTTGGACGGTTCTTCATCCGAAAAACTGCGAGGATTGCACGGCAACGATTTGAACGCCAGTGGCGGTCTATTCGTGGGCGAGTAAAATGTTCCCGGACTTTTCTTCTTTACTTTTTATGTAGCGATCAGAAGGATCTCTTATCAAACACTGTGCAGGAAGAAGAATGCATATTTTACCACAAATCAAATATAGGATTGTGTTTTGTTTTAGAAATCCGTTTTCAAATTAAAAAACAAACATTCATAACAACGTTTAATCTCCTACGACCAGGATATGGGCCTGCCTACGCAATTTCGATCAGCCATCAGTGAATCATTGTCGTCTTATTCCTATATAAACCCAGAAAAGCCATATGCATAGTCATTCGGTCTGTACATTTAGTTGTGAAAAAGAAGGAAATCTACAGTACCTGGATAGCGATTACTTGAGACAGGCGGCTTTGTAAACTCCTTGCAAAATGGTTCGATTTCAAAGAAGCGCTCTCCATCTCAGCATGGCAGTGTTACTGATCCTGTGTTATAGTAAGTAGCTATCAAACATAATATTGTTGTATGTACCAACGGATCTAGCTGAGGTGCCTCATTTAATATTTTATCCTTTATTGTTGGTATTGATCAGGAACGTCTCTCTGAGACGGTTCTAATGGGTACCAACATTATAGGGCCGATTAGCTAAATTTCGTAAACATGTATTCGATACCACCCTCTTGTCTGAACGTTTAAAATATGTACTAAACATTACACATATGTATAATACCATCCGTCTGTCTTTTTCTTCTTCGTCTCCCTCTTCCCACTTCTTCAACGTCTTCTTGTGCGCCTTCTTTTAGAATAAAGAACATTTAAGCATCATGATAGTACAGTTCGAAAAGAATATGGGTTGTTGTATGCAAATTCAAACCAGCTGATCAGTGGAATACCCTCCTTGTGTTGAAGGGATTGTTCGCTCTAGATAGCCTCACACTGTGTGTACATTGTCTCTCTTGTTTACTTTAAAAGGATAGATTGTGTCTTAAAAAAAGCGTAAAAATGGTTGGAATGTTACGTTTCTTCAATTTAAAATTCGGGTGTTTATTTTGAAAAAGTAAAACGAGCTTTCATATTTTTAGTTCTTTGTTGTCATATATTTACCCGTTATAATGATTTTGCATGACAGAAAAACGATAAATATATGCACAGTCGAACGTTTGTTAGATCCACATGACGATGGTATCTTAAATACCACAGTTGGCATATGGGTTATATAACTATAGATCATTGTTTACTAAATAAACTGTTTAAACAGTTTACTCTATCTGCAACATAAATGTGCTTTTTCTCAACCACGTGATTAAGAAAGCGTTGAAAACTGTATCGATAATTGGCATATACAGTCAAACTTGTGTTAAGAGGCCAGCCTATGGGGCAGAATAAATTGGCTGTTTAAGACAGGTTGGCTGCTTAACACAAATTGATGTACACTGTAAATCTAACAATAGGACTTTCTGTAGTGGCTGTTTAAGGCAGGTTGGCTGCTTAAAAGGGTGGCTGCTTAACACAAGTTAGACTGTAAGTAATTCTATAGATATGTAATGTCTAGTTTGTCCTGGAAGACATTTTACTTCAAAAGTATTAAATTATCAGACTGTAACAAATTCCTTTTAAATGTGGTAGCGATAAACGCCAGGTATGACTGGCCTTTACCTTTTACCAAACACCAAATTTTCGACTGTCCCAAATCCAAAAAGTTTGCAGACGACATTTCAAAATCTGATGAAATTGAAAAATGATCTTATGAAAGGGCAGAAAGCATTGTTATTCAGAGTCGTCTTCAACAGAGTGGCTAAAAGGTTAAGGTGGGGTATATATTATATGGGGACAAGAAAAGCTGTCTGATCACTTGTTTGGTAGAGCACCGTCCTGGCTACCTTTCTACTAAATATTCTACTACAAGTTCAAAACACCATTCCCTTTAATTTCAATAATAGGCAAAGCAATTTTGCATCGTAACGCATCGTAACACATCATTGGAATCGTCTCTCCGAGACGCTTCCGATGACGTGTCACATTCCAATATTGTACTTTCATTTAGGATACTATCAATATTTTCCTTATTCATAATTCACTAATTCATAATTTCATCATGGGCCTCCGTGACATAGTGGATGGGGTTCAAAACTTAAAATCTATGATGAATCGTGCACTGCAATTCAAAAGAGAAGCATCGTAGTCTTCCATTGTTGCTGTTACATTAAACACCTTCATTTGCCACGTTTTAGTTAAATCTGAATATAATCATTTTGTACATTGTTTATTGTCATTTTCGTATGATGTCCCTTATATACTCTGTCTTTATTTACTATGGAGGAATTAAAGAAAAAAAAAACATCAATCATTTGAAGGGAAAAACCCCAAATGTTACAATACAAATAGAAACAATGTTGACTTGATTTTAGTTAAAAAAAAAACAATACAAAACATCATATCATCTTTTTGCAGTAAGTACCAGCTCTGCCTTCATCATTTCCCAGCTTAACAACGAGTTGGGCGCGGTCGAAACCACACCAACCAATGGCGGCGTCCGGGCTGACCACGTGATCTTAATCCACAACTATCGACCAATCGGTGATTCAAGGCGTAGGCGGAGGCAAGTGCGATCGATGTTCCCGAAACTACTTCTCGGACTAGACATTCGGAGTGACTCGTGACTCAGCCCTTTTTTTCCTAACAAAAAATGGACTGTTGTGCTGTTCTGAATAAAGGTGGCATTTGAAGTGATCTCTTTTCCACCAGCAGACGACATGTTTTTACTTTACGTAGACGACTTTAGAAAAGCTTTGTAAATATGTGAAAAACCTTTCAGTTCTGTTGTCTTGATATGTGAAAAGATTGAAAAGGCATTGTGGCAAAAGGAGAAAATGCTTGTGCCAAGCAATTTCTCCTTTTGCCACACTGCTTTTTCAAAGCCGTCTGCTACAAGACGCAAAACACGTGGCGTTATCTGGTAATGTGTTATAAGCCCCTTATGATTGTCAAATGCAATCATCCTCTTGCGTCGTATGGCGACGGGGAATAACCCATAATGACACTTCTCTGGCATATTCCCCCACCCATCTTGACAACAGAAAAGAACAGATTTTCATTTAGCGATTTGTACATAGTACTAGTACATTATCCTACATATATAGCATGTAAGACAAATATTTCTCATGGCGTATGAACAATACCGATGGCAATTATTTTATAAGAGGCTGGCGGTGGTGCAATAGTATAGTCAAGATTGATGTGCGGACGTTCTTTGATTACCAATTATCGAACAACGTGGGAATATGTTACTGATCCAAACTAAGGGCATCACTAGACACCAATACATCCTTAAAAATGGGCATTCTCTGTATGACTTTGGATAGATAACATTATGACAAAATGATGAACAGATCATAGAAAGCATTTCATGCTTTCATCTCCTAGGATCATAAAGTTTCTCCAGCAAATGGAAATTTGCAACCGATGGAATTTGATAGAAGCAGCAGACGAAAAGAATTCGTATAATGAAATGTATTTTCTTTATGGGTTTGGGGATTGGGGGATGTAAAACTGTAAAAAATATATCCTTTTGTCACATTGATTTTATGGAGAGATTCCTGCTGCACAAGCATCATAGATTGACATTGTTTTAAGTACGAAATTGATCGAATAAGGTTCCCGTGAGGTAAGCAAAAATAAAAATTAGAAAAGGAAAAAACCGAAAAGTCTTTTGTTAATTGAAAATTTGAACATTTTTTCTGCGGAATGATTAATTCATTCGGGTTTCTAATTTTAAAGTACTAATCGCAATGTTGTATTTTTCGACGCATGACTAGTTTTAGTTTCCCTTTTAACAGCGCAAAAAGCAAAAAGAAATTGGAAATCCCCAAAGTTCTAACATCACGAGTATTGGGAATCCCCAATCGTTTCAAATTACGAGTAATTAATCATTTTATTTTGGCAAATCCCTCACGCATACGTCATCGGAAATTGCACTTGTCAATATATGATCAACAAGCTATTGATACATCTCTATCATTCTAAATGCTTCCGATGCGATGCGTGGCTGGGATAATCTGGAGTGGAAAGAGAGTTAGATGTTTTAACGTTGCTTTAACGACGTTTTCTATAACATATTCGACTACCAACAACTTCCGCTGCATTCCAGTGGTTATGTCCATGTCATATGCGAGTTTCTCTCAATGACATTGAGACATAATTATGTCCTTTTACAATAAATAAGATTGCCACCTGTTCCGATGCTCGATACTCAGCTCTGCTTATATTCGACACGATGTATTCACCGTCGCTGATCATGTATGTCAACAGTTTTGAGAATATATAAATAGTGTTCATTCTTTGTAAGTAACTCCTATGAGAATGGACAGCTGGAGTTACCACCGAGATATGATTGAAGTACTGTTGAAATGTCGTTAAACCGTATTCAATCCAAGCAATAAACATGTAAGAAAAAACTAAACTGTTTTATATGGTGTTTCATTTTCTGAAAACTCGCCCACATTAACAAGCGTGCTTCATATTTACGCATAGGCGTAGGAGCCGGGGGCAGGGCAATATCCAGACTGGGGGGGGGGGGCAGAGTATACTTTGGCTCCAATATTCACAATGGAAGATGAAGATTTTTGGAAAGAAAAAATGAAAGAAATGAAATTTGACAGCAGAATTGATATAAAAGTGTATTTTGTGCTTTATTTAATACCAATTCGCCTTTTGTTACGAACAATAACCAAAACATTTTGACGTATAATATATATATATATATATATATATATATTATCGCAAATGGCAATCTGAATACATAAGGTTTTTCCAATGAAATCTCAGCTCACGGAAAGTAGTTTCGACTAACGAAAACAGTGATGCAAAACGTACAGTAAGCGGTCAGACCCTATATTGTATTTAAATATAAACTCATTTTTTGTTCAGAATTGTAGGCGAACTCGTGGCTGTGACAGCATGGTGGCTCTCACTTCTTCAATGATATCAATACAATATGCTTTCCGCGTGAGATCGAGACTTGGCCCATTCTATTTTCTTTTTCTTTTGGTTATTTTGTCTTAACTAAGATACATATTTCCATTCGCTTTCTTTTAATTCATTTAATGATATTGAATTTGTAGACACATGATGAGTCATGAGAAAGTTTAGGAACATTTATTCTTAGACCGGTCCTAATCTGAAGTCCCCCCCCCCCAATGTTGAAAACGCTCCTACGCCTATGTTACAATTCCATGACATATCGACATATCAAACGGTATTGCGCTTGAACAAGTCAACTTTTGGTGCCTCAGTGCTTTAATACCATGCTACTCTAATGATTTAAACATATACCACACGTACCTCAAGATAGTTTCACAATTGCTTTGTCTTTTGCGACTATATCCACTTTATTTAATCCATTATTCCGTTCATAATCACATTTACTCGCCTGAATATTGTACCAGACTGTTCCATGAAACACTTGTAACAAAAAGTGAAAATGCTCTGTACGAGCACTTTCTCTTTTTGTTACAATGTTTTCCCCAAGTTTCACATGAAATTAAATATGTCATGCTGCTTTGCACTTATGTTTGTTATTAAACACATTCGATAAAACTGACATGAGAGCTTCCTTGATCTATATGTGTTGAAAGGGCTGTGTTATTTCTGCATTCCACATCAACATTGTTATAGAAATTGCAAAAGTGATTTTATCTTATAGACATTATGTATTAACAATAAAAATAAATGATAAACTGTGTTTTTAAAAATTGAATTCTTTTTCTCGGTAGATTCAAGTGAAAATGCTGATATTGTGCTGATGTTGAATATCGATTGTACCTGCACCAATTCATCATATTCAAAGAATTATGAACAATGTTTTTTTAGACAATTTGTTTGAAAAAGTGTAATCTATCTAAGATTTATGTATCACGTTCGTGTCGAACAAAAAAACAAAAACGTATTTTTTGCTTATCTAAAGGTGGTGTTTGTAATTTCATCTTCGAGACCTAAAGCTGTATATTCACAAACACGAGGGCATTTTCGGATATCTAAACTAAAAAGAAACTAAAAGAATACAACAGCTGTACTGTTGTGTAATTCGAGAATGACCATTTAAGGCAAATTTAGTTCGAATTCAAGTATTTAGAGTCTTTATACAACGAATGAAATGTATTTAAATCCAAAACCATTTCAACAATTGTGAGATTTACCTTGTAAAGACTGTATACACTTATATCTATTAATGTGTGCTAAACTGATTCTGCTTTTAATAGCTATTCTTATTTCTATATCATACAACATAACAAAAAGTGTACTGTATTTTATCTTATACTTTCCAAATATCCCATATGTGAACAAACATCTTTAGTATGCCATGCAAACCTTTCACTTGGCCCATACACTATTTGGAATTTTGTTTCTCGTCACCATTCAAACCATTAGCGGGCTAACATGCGACTCAAAACATTTAGTGTGTTTTGAAGTAATAACCATTGTGGGAAAAGTAGAAATGATTTGTTACTAGCAATATAAGGCACAACGATACTGTACCTCTTGTCCTGGTAGTGCGCCGAAAAGCATTGACTATAAACTAAACTCAATTGTATGAGCTTAATTCCGAATATGGCGGGTTACCATTAGTCCAAATGATCCAGACGTAGATAATTCATTCTACACACAGTTACAGCTTGGGTCATCCAAGTAAGGTTACCATTTGATTTTGAATTACGATAGAGCATAACGGTTTACACAACCGATTAATACTAATTGGAAAGAACTTATGCGTGTTGATCAGAAGTTTTGTTGAGGTTTGCCACATCTTTCGGACCTGATATACGAATATAGTTTTGAAAAGAGGGTTAATCGAGTTTTGTTCAGATAAAGCCAGATGTATCGCCGAGTTTTAGGGACGTCTAGGGCTCCTACTTTTCGGCTGCTGGTTTAGGAGGTGGAAGGGGTGGTGCAGGTTCATCCAGTATACCCATTTGCTCGAGTAATCTCTTCGACTGAACTGCAAAAAGAGAAAAATAAACGCATTAATGGGTCGATTAAACTCCATTCTCCGTGGCATTTTACTTCTACGGAGCTGTAGCAGGAGAATTTAGAAACCAATTCGAAAGCTGTTGCTGGAATCTTAAGAAACCAGTGCGATAAAAGGATGAAATGCTCACATTGAGCATTTCACCTTTTTGTCACAGTGGTTTTATAAAGCAGTTGAAGGATAATGAAATTCATTAGTAATTTCGTTTCAAATTGATGAGGGAAGTGGTAAAAAAAAGACAAGTCGCATGTTTAAGATAACATGTCTCACTCTCAAAAGCGCATTATTGAACACAACTGTATCTGCTCCTGGATATACGACGCCAACAAACACTCGTACAATGTAGTTTTACGTCGTGTCAGTATCAAAAATCGACAAAGCTGATTTTGTAAAACTCTGTCTTTCAATTTGACAGGGCTTTGTCTTTTGAGCCAATATTACTTAAACACCACTGTACATTATCTTTAAGGCTTGCATCTACCGTCTGTTTCTTTAAAGACACCTCAATAATGACATAACGCATACAGCTCATAATGTACATCGCTTGCTTCCTTTTTTGCATCAAGCTTTAGCTAGCGAACATGGCATCAGGGGCGAAGCTTGACTGAAATTAATGTGAAGGCACGTCATTCTAAGGGGGTCCGGGAACATGCTCCCCCGTGAAAAGAAATGCAGTTTAAAATCGTTCAGGTGCGCTCTGGCATGTATTTGAGAGCACAAAATATTTATTTTAAGCAGGAAACAAAAGCCCTTCCTGTTTTTGATCCTTTGTTATTGTTTTTTTTGCTTCCTGAAATAAAAGTGTAGGCACGTGCCCAAAGTGCCTAAAGGATGCTACGCCGATGGGCATCATCGAACCTTGTTTGCCTTTTCTTTTTTAACTAAGAACCCGTCTTTTACATTCAGTCATATCTATAGAATATCAACCATGATAAAAGAAGATCTGAATCACGTGTATATCAATAAATCATTTGGCATGTTGACTTCAACGACAAGCAGAACGTCAATGCTTCATCAGCTGGGAAACAAAGGAACACCAGCCCAGCGGCATGATGTCCGTATCGGAGTTTGAACGTCAAAGGCAAGAAACAATTAACAGACAGGCCTATAAATCGTGGAAGGGGAGTGGAGTTGAATCAGGGTAGTTGTGGTCCACGAATCTATTAGAATTAGATCGTTAAGTGAAAGCATGGGACATGGTTCTTATTTTATCGCTCATGAAATTCACAGAGGTGTTTACATGCATTTCGGACACCTCTGCTACCTTTGTGAGTGAATTAACGTCTAAGTAGCTGTCGAATAACTTAACCCATTACCAAACAATAACGACATTTAACCGCTTGTTTGCAGACGACTCTGGAAAACATTGTGGGAAAGGGAGAAATTGCTCGTAACGAACATTTTATATTTTCCGACAATGTTTTCTCACCTATTAGAAGATCACTTTCCAATTTCATCACAATTTAAAATGACGTCTGCACACTCTTTCAATTCTGGACTGTCTAAACTTTGAGGTTTGGTAAAGGATTAACTTCGCAATAAATTATGCATCTGAGACATTGTCGGCTCTTAACATATTCTTTATTTTTCCCAACCCGTTACGTCACATTGCTCTTTGTGCCTTGTTCAAATTGAAAGTCCCATCATACAACTGAAAATAATACAAACATACATATGCTTAATGATATTGGTTCATTTTGGTTAAGAATGTTATAGAATATGTCGATGACTTTTTCGTTTCGGTTGTTGTAATTGTAACCTACGGTTAATATGTTTTATTGGTGAGACTTGCTACAGTTATATATGGTTATTTGAATAAGTAAATATACATATTTTCACGGTATTAATATGTTTTATTAATATTTTAGACAACAATTTGGCACTTCAATAAACTTCAATACATTTTAACAGTAAATGAACAAGCGCAAATTATCAAGAGAAAATATATCATTTTACATTTCTTTATGAAACACCAAGAACAATCTTGTGACAATCGCATGGTATTGTCACTGTTTTAAACAATGAGCGTATCAGGAACTTCTTGATTATACATGTACCCTCACTTACTGCTTCCTGTCACAATATTCATACACTCTACTCGCCACAGTGCTCATCCATACAATTAAAACACTATAACGGATTAACCCTTATAGTTCTGGAACCGACTCCATGCTTATGCAAACATATAAGATCCAGGCCAGCTGCCAAGTAATTGGCGGCTGGCCTGTGATCTTACCTGTTTGCTACTCTGAGCATCTTTCCTCAACAAAATAAAACAGATATTCAAGGTTTTAAAAAGCATACGACACAACATTCTATTTCAGAAATTTACCTAGCTTTCTAAGGGTTACACTGGTGGTTTTCCGATGATAAACCAAGTAAATATAATCTGGGCCGCGTCACGCGAAAAGGGGCTCTCGAACATATAAAGAAAGCGCTGACTCGGCTCTATCTTAGAGCTATTATTCCAGCATCTGGTCACGCAAGTTATCATTTGTATTTATTAAAGGTATAACTGGATTTATTAAAGGTATAACTGGATGTCCTCTAAGATGGCAAACAGTGTAGCCCAAGACCAGCCGCCACGTCAGTGACGTGGCGGCTGGTCTGGGGCAACACAGTTTGCTATGTCCGAGTGCCCCTTTTCGCGTGACGTGGCCCATATATAAAAAAAGGGTTTAATGACACGCAACTTCGCCATGATTTGTTAAAATACATCTTTATTAGGGGATGTAGCTTGGTTACGCTGTGCAAATCCTTCATAATTTACGTTTTTTTAAAGTCTAAAATGAGGTAATGATCTTTATGCTTAATGCGAAAAAGATCCGCGCATAACCGAAAAACAATTCCTCACGAAGTTTGCAGCGGTATCCGAATGCATTTCGGCAACCTCTATAAACTTTGTGAGCGAGTGTATATCCGAACTGATGTGAAGCGAGAGCACGAATAAAACCTGCCTTCTTTTGTATGAGAAAAATATGTTATGGACGATTTTCAATATTGGTATATGTAATAAGTCAAAATTCTTCGTCGTATCTTAAGCCGATTTTCGTTATCAATAAAACGTGTTTTGGTAGATGTAAGCATGTTAGAAGCAGTACAGTTATACGTAGTTATCAAGCTTAAAACAACATTATTTAACTAATACAGTCAAATTTGTTTAAAACAAAAACATAACTAAAATAAAACAGTGAAGTGTACCATGCTTGGTACAAAGTTGAAGTCTCGCAAAAAGCTGCTGTAGAGATTCAAAGCCAGGTTTGCTCACGGTCTTTAGATGATAAACAGTTGCTGCTGCTGATTGATTTATATGTGATTGTTTTGGACAAAAATGACAGACATTAATGTTTCTATAACTTTCCACATACAACACAATCATTCAACACATGTATGTAGATTAATTCCGGAATTCTTTCTAAGAATCAAATGACTTTGTTCTCAAATAACATATAATGATTATCCTAAATGTGATGGTTAATTAAATGGATTTGTCGGCAAAAATCAAACAAAATAATTCCGCATTTGTACAGACCTGAAAATGTTCAAAGTGTTTTCATAGCTTTCAGGATGAATTGACGTATTTATAAGTTGTTTGGGCCGTTCATAAATCGACATTTTGTTTAACACATCCAACATATACATCAAGAAAAGTTTTTTTTTATCAATTCGACAGCAACACTTTGCAAGCAAGACCAGCCGTGCAAGACAACCGTAGCCCCCTCCCCAATAAGACAACCAAAACAACACTGTTGAGCAGGGGTAGGGTGGTATTTAGCCTTGAGTCCTGGTCCGTTCGTATACACGCACTATTGCGGAATATACACACGAACCAGACCTCATGCTATGTGGTTTCTTGTACACGGAAGGCGGCGCATTCTTAGCCCGTTATAAAAGCCCAAACCAACGACAAAGGCATATTAACAATTGTCTCTTACTATGACACCTAGCTAAACGAGGATATGATTACAGTTCGAAATATAGACAAGATTGAAAAGCGTAGTTTTCGTGTTTAGGATTGTGTCGGTATTAGTTCAGTTATGAAGTGTCGATGCACAGTTTCAGGAAAATTAAAATCTAGCGCTAGAGTGATTTGAACCAATGCGGAAATACTTAAAGTTATCTAAGGCCACTGAGGCTCTAAGAAAATGGTATCACTATTTGGATCCATGGGACAAAGATGATATGAGATCACGCCACATTTAAACTTAAGCTCAAATCCAAAGCAAACATTCACATTAAAACGATAAATACTAATGAAGCAGAACCCTCTTATTTGAAGACAACGGTCAAGCGGTAGGGGAATCACGTGATGAATGTTTACGATCGTATGTCCGAACAAGATGGCCATGCTATGGTACTTTTGCGATTATCACATACATATGCCAATAATAGCCACATTGTGGTCATCAACTTTTATGTTCTGGCTGTATACGATTATCCATGCTTTACAACGGTGTTATGTTTAACATCGGCAGAGAAATCGCAGTAGAAGACCGACCGTTTTGGATATGCGCGCCCAGCGGCTGCAATTTCTCTGCCGAGTGTTTATATTATTAAAAATATTTTAGCCATTGATGTCTTTCAGTGAAAGATCAGCGTCCAGACGATGTTATACTAAATAGCAAATTGATAAATATTAAAAGATTAAAAAAGCCCCCTAAAAATATATAATCATGAACCTTGTATCAACAGTATTTATACGTTATTGTTCTACGTGACAAGGGACCGGCAAACTGACTTAAATATGCTTGAAGTGCTAGGAAATCGAAACCTATAAATTAAGCATCCACAGAAAAAGGATATGAAGGAATTCACTACATGCTTCATATAATAAGTTATACCGTAATATCGACATACTACTGTGAATATAGAATGTTATATTGTATAAAGAGCGCCAAAGTTTTACGAATCCCCTGTCACATGATGTTATGACATACATATATCTGCGTACAGTGAACATGCTTTATTAGAATAATACAATTGTTAACATATACTTTCAGGCTTACATACGCATACACATAAATAAACATTAACATACACATTCAAATGGAAATGTTACTTTTGCGCAAGGGGTGACGAAGGCAAGACTGAAGCAATCGTTCAAAAAAGCAAGCCTATTAAGAATCAAAATAAATTGAAAGAAAAAATAAACGGCCTCACTTAAATGTTGATTCCAAACGAGTAATCTTTTAGTAAAGAGTATTGTCATTGATACTTGTGAAATAAATCAATGAGCACTAATCAAACGTACACCATTACTAGGCTGTAATGCAAACAAAACTCTCCTTTTCACAGAAAGGTTTCTAGCGTTTAGGCTTTTAACATTGTCAAGAGAGAATCTTGAAAAGAAGGAATTAGTTTTAAAAAGCAATTCCTGCTTTTCATATGTCCTTTAAATATGTTACAACAAACTGGCACATGTTGAGCAACCATATTACCAGAGAGATACATAATTTAGCTACACTATACTTGTAAAGACAGGTCAGCCATTTCTGCGGAATGGGACCTAATTCAGTGATTATTTACTGATAACAAAAGATAAGCCATATCACCAGAGAGACCCTGTCAGCCATTTCTTCATGAGAGACATTCTCCAGCTTTGATATACTAATACGGACAGATAAGAAAGAGACCTTATCAGGTAGTACTGAGAGGCTTCCAAGTTTTCATCTTATCCTGGAAAGTAACATTCGCATTGTCACTTTCCACGGGTTCAGGATGTTCCTTTCGCATAACTCTATTGAACTTTTGCGCCAGTTTTGCCTCGACCCCCGCGTCCAAGGACGACTGCATCATTTCTACACTACGTTTCAAGGCGGGGTTTCCGGACATCTTTTTCGCCATGAGGCGGGAGAGTTTTATCTGAACTCTACCGATCTCCGTATCCTCAACGTCGATATCGCCCTCCTGCGCCGCGAAAAATTTACTCATCTTTTTCCGGTGCTCCGTCTGGGCCGCCATTAGCTCACTGTACGGACGAACATAAGATAAGATAAGATAAGGCAAGGCTAAGACAAGGCAAGGCAGAAATAAAGCAAAGCTAAGATAAGATAAGGTAAAAATAAATCTTAGCAAAGTGCTATTCTGACATAAATTTAACATTCAATAGTAAAGGCTATCTAGCACTAATACAATCAGCTAAATAATACCGTAATTATCAACATCCGGGTTTTTGGGCAGGTAACATGTCAAATCGTCTAGACTGTATTAAGTAAATACAAATCACCATTTTTATTTTCTGGTTCTTTGCTTGAAATAATTTCGCATTTTGGTGATATTGGCTTGGATAAAGGATAAAAGTAACTTCATAATTATCCCACGTTTGCAGTTAATGATGGAGTGTTCTTGCAAAATTTCAGGAATGCGCTTTTCCTAGCCATATAATTGTTTCAACCCTGGACCCATAGAATCAATTGTTGCTGTATTTTATTTAACTGAATGACTGTTTAAATGGCAAAAACACGTTGTAATGTATACAAATAAAACATTTATCTGGGCACTTGTATTAAACTAGTATTAATAATTGATAATTATTAAAATAGAGAGGGACAGTTGGTCATGAATGAATAACATATTAAAGATTTTCAAACATTTCCTTTTGGCCAGTTTTTAGCCTGGCTGTCTTTTGAACAAACTTAGTGGAAGACCATAAAAGCATGCAACACTATACTTAATATAAAATCAAGGTTAATTGGCTGCATAGGAGAAGACTTCTCAAGATTTTCTTATATACATTTACGTTAAATTGATATGTCCCTGGGGTGGGGTGGGGAGCCATTTTATGCCCAGGTGTCATAATTTGATCAATGTTGATAGAGAACAACAAGAAAGACGATGATTTTTTTAATATTTTCTTATGTACTGCTATGTCAAACTGTTATATGCAGCTAGGGCGGAGCCATGTTAGACCAGGGGGTCATGATTTAAATAAATTTTGTATAGGACCAATAGATGATGCTACACACCAAACATTAAAGCTCTAGGCAATATGGCCCCAGAGAAGATTATCAAATATTTTCTTACATACTACTGTGTATTACTGATAAGCCCATAGGACATAAACATTATAGGCCCAGGGGATCATGATTAAAACGAACTTGGTGGAGGACCAGTAGATGATGCTACATACCGAATATAAAAGCTCTAGACTTGGTGGCTCCGGAGAAGAATATCATTGAAAAGTTTCTTATATACTGCTACGTATAACTGATAAGCCCGTAGGGCGTGACAACTGAAGACCCAGTGGTCATGATTTGAATAAAACACTTTGTAGAGGAACAGTAGATGATGCTACATACCAAACATCAAAGCTCTAGACAATATGGCTCCAGAGCATTGTAAAGACTTTTTTATATAAGGCTATGCAAAACTGATAAGCACCTAGGGCGGGGCCATTTTAAATTCGAGGGTCATGATTTGAACAGATATGGCAGAAGACCTTAACGTGATGCTGCATACCAAATATTAAAGCCTAAGGCCTTATGACTCCAGAAAAGAAGATCTTTAAATATGTTCCTATATAAGGCAACCTTAAACTGATAAGCCCCTAGGGCGGGGCCATTTAAGGCCCAAAGGTCATCATCTTATCAAAATTTGAAGATGACCAATAGATAATGCTACATACCAAAAATCAAAACTCTAGGTCAAATGGATCCTTAGAAAACGAGGATTTTTAAACCTTTTTCTACATAATTAAGGTAATATAAAACTGATAAGCCCCTAGGCGGAGCCATTTTTAGCCCAGCGGTCATAATATGGACAAACTTGGTAGAGGACTAGTAGACAATATTACATATCAAATATCAAAGCCCTAGAACTTATGGATAAAAGGAGAAGATTTTTTAAAGATTTTCTCATTTAGGCTATATATTGCTGATAAGCCCATTTTCAAAGTCCCATAACTCCGTAAAGCCCCAACGGAACTTTGCAATCTTTCGTCTGCTTATGCCCCATGGCTAGAGGGTCAAGAAAAACATAACCTTCAAAATTCCCCCTTGGGGGGAGCAGGGCCTTTTCTGACTCAACGTCTATTATGTATACCTTCGTAAAACAGGGTTTTGTTAGTTTAGGATAGCGGAATGTAAGACGAACATTCCGGGCTCGATCCTAACCCGCGCTGCTCGATTCGTGCGAGGTGCCTTTTATCAAAACTGTTCAGATGACTTGCCTAGGTACTGGTGATCTTTTAACAGCTATACTTAAACTGACAAATCATTAAATTGTTCACAACTATACTTCTTCGATTCTTAGCAAACCGACATATGCATAGTCAATAGGCCCGATATATAATAACTTATAACTTATATATATTAACAAGGATTCAGATCCAAATGATTATATTATAACGGCCGGAAATTCAAAATCGCAATCTAAAATTCTATCGGATTATAATATCTATGTTCTGAAATAACGCGTTTGAAAGTACATTTTACCTGATTGGAAGGTGTATTAAGAAAACGCTTTATATCCGGAACAGTGTCATTCATTCACTCAAAAAGGTGTAGTTAAATAAAGGGTTGAGTAACATAGGCGTAGGAGCCCCAAATATCCAGGCTGGGGGGGGGGGGGGCAGATTATACTTTGGCCCCTCAATATTCACAATGGCAAATGAAGATATTTGAAAAGAAAAATGAAAGAAACGAAATTTAGCAGCAGAATAAAGATAAATGTGTATAATGTGTATTTTTGTGCTTTATCTAATACCAATTCGGCTTTTGTTACGAACAATAATTAAAATCTTTTTGACTTCATCATCGCAAATAGCAATCTGAACACTTCGGGTTTATCCAATGAAAACTCGGCTGACAAAAATACCCGGGAGGTTTTGATTGACAAAAACAATTTTGTCTTCAATCATTAGCTAAAGCTTAAAGAATAATTAATTTTTTTGACTGTATTAGTTGCATCTGTGGCTGTGACAGCCTGGTCGCTGTTACTTTTGGTTTAGATGAATACATTTGATTTCCGCGTGAGATCGAGACACGGTTTATCCGTTTTTCTTTTTATTTTTTTTTATTAAAGATACACATTTTCATACGCTTTCTTTTAATTCTTATAATGTTATTAAATTTGTAAATGCATGAATAGTCATGAAAAAGTTTGGGAACATTTATTTTTAGACCGGTCCTTATCTGAAGTGTCCCCCACCCCCACCATGTTGAAAACACTCCTATGAGTAAATTCGCTATCAGGATCTACACGGGAACATGAAAACTTTTTTGTCATTTCGACGATGAATAAAACTTCAACCCTCTTATAATAACAGCTGCACAGAGAGAAACGAATACTTTGTCAAACAAAGATTAAATAGGCACGACATCTACAGGATGTGCATTATTCATAGATGATATCTAAAGGCCTATCTTGAAGATTGAGATTTTAATCCATTTACAATGAGTTGTCTTTTTTGATCAATTTACATGACAGGTGTATACAGCTTAACGTGAAATAACTAGAGTTTTGAGTTACTTCTCTACCCCGTTCAAAACTGTTTGGTAAAACTATAGCCTATGTATCCTGCAGAGTTAATAAACTGTTTAAACGGTTTATTTCGTAAACACTGATCCTTTATTTTCAGCAGCTAAATGGTTTCAGAACATCTTTGGACCAGAATTTAATTGGGTCAATAATAGCTCCCAAACCATGTGATACTTGCCTAGTCTGGGGGGTCCTGGTTAATGAGAGGGGTATACGAATGGGCAAGGGTACCGTTATACTAAACAGTTTACGCTTAAAATTTGCGTAAGTCTAAAACAACAATTCCTTTTATTTCAGAATTAGGCGAAGAAATATTGCAAAGTAACACATCATTGGAATGAATCGTCTCTCCGAGACGCTTCCTATGACGACTAACATTACAATATTGTACTTTTATTGAAGATTCTATCCATGTGTATCAGTTATGACTTATGCAAAAAAAATTCCTTAAGTCGCTTAGTGACACAGTACGCAAGACCCCAGGCTATCACTTGCCATGTGTCTTTCAGCAATCGAAAGACTATTTATAGATTTAATTTTCCATCGAAGCACCGAAAGACGCTAAAACTCGTTTCACTCGTTATTTAATGAAAAACGATATTTTCGGCATCTTTGAAATACAGAAAATGAATATGAAAGTTTTTGATGAGGATAATTCAAGTCGCCTTTCGAACACGTGTTAGTTACAGAACAAATCTTTGAGATAGTCCCTTTAAAAGAAACGAAAAGAAAACATCGTCTAAAGGATATTGTGTATCGCCTCTTCTCAATGTCTGGCCTTAGATAGAATTAATATTGCTTATCGTTACGTTTTCGTCGGGTACTCCATTATATTCTTATCTTGGTGTTTGGGTGCAATCACACTTTATTTATGAAACAGGACATGCCAAAGTGGCTTTAAAAAACTTTTAAAAACTCCCATTGATTGCTGCGACCTTTCATTTTCCGCATTTTGTGTATTTCGACAGAATTGACTGCATGGTGGATACTCTCAAGCCGGTATGATTGAAAACGTTTTTAGATTGAAAACAATAGATTCAGATCCGGAGCATCGTATGTTGTTGTGTTGTTATTCTGTCTTAATCTTTAAGATACGAAACAAGCAATTGCCTAACAGCATTGCAAAGTTTTAACCGTTAACGATGATTGCAAAGGTGTTCAAAATGGAATTGGATGTGTCTGAACACTTTTTGGACGGTTCTTCATCCGAAAAACTGCGAGGATTGCACGGCAACGATTTGAAAGCCAGTGGAGGTCTATTCGTGGGCGAGTAAAATGTTCCCGGACTTTTCTTCTTTACTTTTTATGTAGTGATCAGAAGGATCTCTTATCAAACACTGTGCAGGAAGAAGAATGCATATTTTACCCCAAATCAAATATAGGATTGTGTTTTGTTTTAGAAATCCGGTTATTAAAAAACAAACATTCATAACAACGTTTAAACTCTTACGTCCAGGATATGGGCCTGCCTACGCAATTTCGATCAGCCATCAGTGAATCATTGTCGTCTTATTCCTATATAAACCCAGAAAAGCCATATGCATAGTCATTCGGTCTGTACATTTAGTTGTTAAAAAGAAGGAAATCTACAGTACCTGGATAGGGATTACTTGAGATAGGCGGCTTTGTAAACTCCTTGCAAAATGGCTCGATTTCAAAGAAGCGCTCTCCATCTCAGCATGGCAGTGTTACTGATCCTGTGTTATAGTAAGTAGCTATAAAACATAATATTGTTGTATGTATCAACGGATCTAGCTGAGGTGCCTCATTTAATATGTTATCCTTTATTGTTGGTATTGATCAGGAACGTCTCTCTGAGACGGTTCTAATGGGTACCAACATTATAGGGCCGATTAGCTAAATTTCGTAAACATGTATTCGATACCGACCTATTGTCTGAACGTTTAAACTATGTACTAAACATTACACATATGCTTAATGCCCTGATCAGACAGCACAATTTGATCGGGTTCTTCAAGGAAATACAGAAAAAAAGATTTCATTGGCGTAAACGTATAAAGTTTCAAGTCATAAATATATGTTATACAAGTTTAATCCACAGATGGGATAATACCATCCGTCTGTCTTTTCGTTCCTCGTCTCCCTCTTCCCACTTCTTCAACTTCATGATAGTACAGTTATCATGATAATATGGTTTGTTGTATGCAAATTCAAACCAGCTGATCAGTGGAGTACCATCCTTGTGTTGATAGCTCTAGATAGCATCACACTGTGTGTACCTTGTCTCTCTTGTTTACTTTAAAAGGATAGATTGTATCTTAAAAAAAAGCGTTAAAATGGTTGGAATGTTACGTTTCTTCAATTTAAAATCCGGGTGTTTATTTTAAAAAAGTAAAACGAGCTTTCATATTTTTTAGTGCTTTTGTGTCATATATTTACCCGTTATAATGATTTTTCATGACAGAAAAACGATAAATATATGCACAGTCGAACGTTTGTTAGACCCACATGACGATGGTATCTTAAAAACCGCAGTTGGCATATGGGTTATATAACTATAGGTCATTGTTTACTAAATAAACTGTTTAAACGGTTTACTCTATCTGCAACATAAATGTGCTTTTTCTCAACCACGTGATTAAGAAAGCGTTGAAAACTGTATCGATAATTGGCATATACAGTCAAACTTGTGTTAAGAGGCCAGCCTATGGGACAGAATAAATTGACTGTTTAAGACAGGTTGGCTGCTTAACACAAATTGATGTACACTGTAAATCTAACAATAGAACTTTCTGTAGTGGCTGTTTAAGGCAGGTTGACTGCTTGAAAGGGTGGCTGCTTAACACAAGTTAGACTGTAAGTAATTCTATAGATATGTAATGTCTAGTTTGTCCTGGAAGACATTTTACTTCAAAAGTATTAAATTATCAGACTGTAACAAATTCCTTTTAAATGTGGTAGCGATAAACGCCAGGTATGACTGGCCTTTACCTTTTACCAAACACCAAATTTTCGACTGTCCCAAATCCAAAAAGTTTGCAGACGACATTCCAAAATCTGATGAAATTGAAAAATGATCTTATGAAAGGGCAGAAAACATTGTTTTCCAGAGTCGTCTTCAACAAAGTGGCTAAATGTTAAGGTGGGGTATATATTATATGGGGACAAGAAAAGTTGTCTGATCACTTGTTTGGTAGAGCACCGTCCTGGCTACCTTTCTACTAAATATTCTACTACAAGTTCAAAACACCATTCCCTCTAATTTCAATAATAGGCAAAGCAATTTTGCATCGCAACGCATCGTAACACATCATTGGAATCGTCTCTCCGAGACGCTTCCGATGACGAGTCACATTCCAATATTGTACTTTCATTTAGGATACTATCAATATTTTCCTTATTCATAATTCACTGATTCATAATTTCATCATGGGCCTCCGTGACATAGTGGATGGGGTTCAAAACTTAAAATCTATGATGAATCGTGCACTGCAATTCAAAAGAGAAGCATTGTAGTCTTTCATTGTTGCTGTTACATTAAACACCTTCATTTGCCACGTTTTAGTGAAATCTGAATATAATCATTTTGTACATTGTTTATTGTCATTTTCTTATGATGTCCCTTATATACTCTGTCTTTATTTACTATGGAGGAATTAAAGAAAAAAAAAGTAACATCAATCATTTGAAAGGAAAAGACCCCAAATGTTACAATACAAATAGAAACAATGTTGACTTGATTTTAGTTAAAAAAACAATACAAAACATCATATCATCTTTTTGCAGTAAGTACCAGCTCTGCCTTCATCATTTCCCAGCTTAACAACGAGTTGGGCGCGGTCGAAACCACACCAACCAATGGCGGCGTCCGGGCTGACCACGTGATCTTAATCCACAACTATCGACCAATCGGTGATTCAAGGCGTAGGCGGAGGCAAGTGCGATCGATGTTCCCGAAACTACTTCTCGGACTAGACATTCGGAGTGACTCGTGACTCAGGACTTTTTTTCCTAACAGAAAATAAACTGTTGTGCTGTTCTGAATAAAGGTGGCATTTGAAGTGATCTCTTTACCACCAGCAGACGACATGTTTTTACTTTACGTAGACGACTTTAGAAAAGCTTTGTAAATATGTGAAAAACCTTTCAGTTCTGTTGTCTTGATATGTGAAAAGATTGAAAAGGCATTGTGGCAAAAGGAGAAAATGCTTGTGCCAAGCAATTTCTCCTTTTGCCACACTGCTTTTTCAAAGCCGTCTGCTACAAGACGCAAAACAAGTGGCGTTATCTGGTAATGTGTTATAAGCCCCTTATGATTGTCAAATGCAATCATCCTCTTGCGTCGTATGGCGACGGGGAATAACCCATAATGACACTTCTCTGGCATATTCCCCCACCCATCTTGACAACAGAACAGAACAGATTTTCATTTAACGATTTGTACATAGTACTAGTACATTATCCTACATATATAGCATGTAAGACAAATATTTCTCATGGCGTATGAACAATACTGATGGCAATTATTTGATTAGAGCGTGGCGGTGGTGCAATAGTATAGTCAAGATTGATGTGCGGACGTACTTTGATTACCAATTATCGAACAACGTGGGAATATGTTACTGATCCAGACTAAGGGCATCACTAGACACCGATACATCCTTAAAAACGGGCATTCTCTGTATGACTTTGGATAGATTACATTATGACAAAATGATAAACAGATCATAAGAAGCATTTCATGCTTTCATCTCCTAGGATCATAAAGTTTCTCCAGCAAATGGAAATTTGCAACCGATGGAATTTGATAGAAGCAGCAGACGAAAAGAATTCGTATAATGAAATGTATTTTCTTTATGGGTTTTGGGGTGGGGGATGTAAAACTGTAAAAATATATCCTTTTGTCACATTGATTTTATGGAGAGATTCCTGCTGCACAAGCATCATAGATTGACATTGTTTTAAGTACGAAATTAATCGAATAAGGTTCCCGTGAGGTAAGCAAAAATAAAAATTAGAAAAGGAAAAAAACGAAAAGTCTTTTGTTAATTGAAAATTTGAACATTTTTTCTGCGGAATGTTTAATTCATTCGGGTTTCTAATTTTAAAGTCCTAATCGCAATGTTGTATTTTTCGACGCATGACTAGTTTTAGTTTCCCTTTTAACAGCGCAAAAAGCAAAAAGAAACTGGGAATCCCCAAAGTTCTAACATCACGAGTAATGGGAATCCCCAATCGTTTCAAATTACGAGTAATTAATAATTCTACGCATACGTCATCGGAAATTGCACTTGTCAATATATGATCAACAAGCTATTGATACATCTCTATCATTCTAAATGCTTCCGATGCGATGCGTGGCTGGGATAATCTGGAGTGGAAAGAGAGTTAGATGTTTTAACGTTGCTTTAACGACGTTTTCTATAACATATTCGACTACCAACAACTTCCGCTGCATTCCAGTGGTTATGTCCATGTCATATGCGAGTTTCTTTCAATGACATTGAGACATAATTATGTCCTTTTACAATAAATAAGATTGCCACCTGTTCCGATCCAAAATGGCCCTATGCTCGATACTCAGCTCTGCTAATATTCGACACGATATGTATTCACCGTCGCTGATCATGTATGTCAACAGTTTTGAGAATATATAAATAGTGTTCATTCTTTGTAAGTAACTCCTATGAGAATGGACAGCTGGAGTTACCACCGAGATATGATTGAAGTAGTGTTGAAACCGTATTCAATCCAAGCAATAAACATGTAAGAAAAAACTAAACTGTTTTATATGGTGTTTCATTTTCTGAAAACTCGCCCACATTAACAAGCGTGCTTCATATTTACGCATAGGCGTAGGAGCCGGGGGGACAGGGGCCCTCCCCCCAATATCCAGGCTTGGGGGGGGGGTCAGAGTATACTTTGCGCCCCCCCCCAATATTCACAATGGAAGATGAAGATTTTTGGAAAGAAAAAATGAAAGAAATGAAATTTAACAGCAGAATTAATATAAAAGTGTATTTTGTGCTTTATTTAATTCCAATTCGCCTTTTGTTACGAACAATAACCAAAACATTTTGACGTATAATATATATATATCATCGCAAATGGCAATCTGAATACATAAGGTTTTTCCAATGAAATCTCAGCTCACGGAAAGTAGTTTCGACTAACGAAAACAGTGATGCAAAACGTACTCTAAGCGGTCAGACCCTATATTGTATTTAAATATAAACTCATTTTTTGTTCAGAATTGTAGGCGAACTCGTGGCTGTGACAGCATGGTGGCTGTCACTTCTTCATTGATATCAATAACGCTTTCCGCGTGAGATCGAGACTTGGCCCATTCTATTTTCTTTTTCTTTTGGTTATTTTGTCTTAACTAAGATACATATTTTCATATGCTTTCTTTTAATTCATTTAATGATATTGAATTTGTAGACACATGATGAGTCATGAGAAAGTTTAGGAACATTTATTCTTAGACCGGTCCTAATCTGAAGTTGCCCCCCCCCATGTTGAAAACGCTCCTACGCCTATGTTACGATTCCATGACATATCAAACGGTATTGCGCTTGAACAAGTCAACTTTTGGTGCCTCAGTGCTTTAATACCATGCTACTCTAATGATTTAAACATATACCACACGTACCTCAAGATAGTTTCACAATTGCTTTGTCTTTGGGACTATATCCACTTTAATTAATCCATTATTCCGTTCATAATCACATTTACTCGCCTGAATATTGTACCAGACTGTTCCATGAAACACTTGTAACAAAATGTGAAAATGCTCTGTACGAGCACTTTCTCTTTTTGTTACAATGTTTTCCCCAAATTTCACATGAAATTAAATATGTCATGCTGCTTTGCACTTATGTTTGTTATTAAACACATTCGATAAAACTGACATGAGAGCTTCCTTGATCTATATGTGTTGAAAGGGCTGTGCTATTTCTGCATTCCACATCAACATTGTTATAGAAATTGCAAAAGTGATTTTATCTTATAGACATTATGTATTAACAATAAAAATAAATGATAAACTGTGTTTTTAGATATTGAATTCTTTTTCTCGGTAGATTCAAGTGAAAAGGCTGATATTGTGCTGATGTTGAATATCGATTGTACCTGCACCAATTCATCATATTCAAAGAATTATGAACAATGTTTTTTTAGACAATTTGTTTGAAAAAGTGTAATCTATCTAAGATTTATGTATCAAGTTCGTGTCGAACCAAAACAATAACGTATTTTTTGCTTATCTAAAGGTGGTGTTTGTAATTTCATCTTCGAGACCTAAAGCTGTATATTCACAAAAACGAGGGCATTTTCGGATATCTAAACTAAAAAGAAATTAAAAGAATACAACAGCTGTACTGTTGTGTAATTCGAGAATGACCATTTAAGGCAAATTTAGTTCGAATTCAAGTATTTAGAGTCTTTATACAACGAATGAAATGTATTCAAATCCAAAACCATTTCAACAATTGTGAGATTTACCTTGTAAAGACTGTATACACTTATATCTATTAATGTGTGCTAAACTGATTCTGCTTTTAATAGCTATTCTTATTTGTATATCATACAACATAACAAAAAGTGTACTGTATTAACGGCATTTTATCTTATACTTTCCAAATATCCCATATGTGAACAAACATCTTTAGTATGCCATGCAAACCTTTCACTTGGCCCATACTCTATTTGGAATTTTGTTTCTCGTCACCATTTAAACCATGAGCGGGCTAACATACGACTCAAAACATTTAGTGTGTTTTGAAGTAATAACCATTGTGGGAAAAGCAGAAATGATTGGTTACTAGCAATATTAGGCACAACGACATTGTACCTCTTGTCCTGGTAGTGCGCCGAAATGGATTGACTATAAACTAAACTCAATTGTATGAGCTTAATTCCGAATATGGCGGGTTACCATTAGTCCAAATGATTTAGACGTAAATAATTCATTCTACACACAGTTACAGCTTGTGTCATCCAAGTAAGGTTACCATTTGATTTTGAATTACGATAGAGCATACCGGTTTACACAACCGATTAATACTAATTGGAGAGAACTTATGCGTGTTGATCAGAAGTTTTGTTGAGGTTTGCCACATCTTTCGGACCTGATATACGAATATAGTTTTGGTAAGAGGGTTAATCGAGTTTTGTTCAGATAAAGCCAGATGTATCGCCGAGTTTTAGGGACGTCTAGGGCTCCTACTTTTCGGGTGCTGGTTTAGGAGGTGGAGGGGGTGGTGCAGGTTCATCCAGTATACCCATCTGCTCGAGTAATCTCTTCGACTGAACTGCAAAAAGAGAAAAATAGACGCATTAATGGTTCGATTAAACTCCATTCTCCGTGGCATTTTACTTCTACGGAGCTGTAGCAGGAGAATTTAGAAACCAATTCGAAAGCTGTTGCTGGAATCTTACGAAACCAGTGCGATAAAAGGATGAAATGTTCACATTGAGCATTTCATCTTTTTGTCACAGTGGTTTTATAAAGTAGTTTAAGGATAATAAAATTTATTAGTTATTTCGTTTCAAATTGATAAGGGAAGTGGTAAAAAAAGACAAGGCGCATGTTTAAGATAATATGTCTCACTCTCAAAAGCGCATTATTGAACACAACTGTATCTGTACCTGGCTATACGACGCTAACAAACACTCGTACAATGTATTTTTACGTCGTGTCAGTATCGTGTATCGACAAAGCTGATTTTGTAAAACTCTGTCTTTCAATTTGACAGGGCTTTGTCTTTTGAGCCAATATTACTTAGACACCACTGTACATTATCTTTAAGGATTGCATCTACCGTCTGTTTCTTTAAAGACACCTCAATAATACATAACGCATACAGCTCATAGTGTACATCGCTTGCTTCCTTTTTTACATCAAGCTTTAGATAGCGAACATGGCATCAGGGGCGAAGCTTGACTGAAATTAATGTGAAGGCACGTCATTCTAAGGGGTCCGGGGACATGCTCCCCCGTGAAAAGAAATGCAGTTTAAAATCGTTCAGGTGCGCTCTGGCATGTATTAGAGAGCACAAAAATAGTTCGTTTAAGCAGGAAACAAAAGCCCTTCCTGTTTTTGATCCTTTGTTGTTGTTGTTTTTGCTTCCTGAAATAAAAGTGTAGGCACGTGCCCAAAGTGCCTAAAGGAAGCTACGCCGATGGGCATCATTGAACCTTGTTTGCCTTTTCATTTTACCTAAGAAACCGTCTTTTACATTCAATCATATCTATAGAATATCCACCATGATAGAAGAAGATCTGAATCACGTGTATATCAATAAATCATTTGGCATGTTGACTTCAACGACAAGCAGAACGTCAATGCTTCATCAGCTGGGAAACTAAGGAACACCAGCCCAGCGGCATGATGTCCGTCTCGGAGTTTGAACGCCAAAGGCAAGAAACAATTGACAGACAGACCTATGAATTGTGGAAGGGGAGTGGAGTTGAATCAGGGTAGTTGTGGTCTACGAATCTATTAAAATAAGATCGTTAAGTGAAAGCATGGGAAATGGTTCTTATTTTATCGCTCGGTATTAATATGTTTTATTAATATTTTAGACAACAATTTGGCACTTCAATAAACTTCATTACATTTTAACAGCAAATCAACAAGCTCAAATTATCAAGAGAAAATATATCATTTTACATTTCTTTATGAAACACCAAGAACAATCTTGTGACAATCGCATGGTATTGTCACTGTTTTAAACAATGAGCGTATCAGGAACTTCTTGATTATACATGTACCCTCATTACTGCGTCCTGTCACAATATCCATACACTCTACTCGCCACAGTGCTCATCCATACAATTAAAACACTATAACGGATTAACCCTTATAAGTCTGGAACCGACTCCATTCTTATGCAAACACATAAGATCCAGGCCAGCTGCCAAGTAAACTGGCGGCTGGCCTGTGATCTTACCTATTTGCTACTCTAAGCATCTTTCCTCAACAAAATAAAACAGATATTCAAGGTTTTAAAAAGCATACGACACAAAATTCTATTTTCAGAAATTTACCTAGCTTCCTAAGGGTAACACTGGTGGTTTACCGATGATAAGCCAAGTAAATAAATATAAAAAAAGGGTTTAATGACACGCAACTTCGCCATGATTTGTTAAAATACATCTTTATTAGGGGAATTAGCTTGGTTACGCTGTGCAAATCCTTCATAATTTACGTTTTTTTAAAGTCTAAAATGAGGTAATGATCTTTATGCTTAATGTGAAAAAGATCCGCGCATAACCGAAATACAATTCCTCACGAAGTTTGCAGCGGTATCCGAATGCCGGCAACCTCTATAAACTTTGTGAGCGAGTGTATATCCGAACTGATGTGAAGCGAGAGCACGAATAAAACCTGCCTTCTTTTGTATGAGAAAAATATGTTATGGACGATTTTCAATATTGGTATATGTAATAAGTCAAAATTCTTCGTCGTATCTTAAGCCGATTTTTGTTATCAATAATATATGTTTTGGTAGAAGTAAGCATGTTAGAAGAAGTACAGCTATACGTAGTTATCAAGCTTAAAACAACTGTATTTAACTAATACAGTCATATTTGTTTAAAACAAAAACATAACTAAAATAAAACAGTGAAGTGTACCATGCTTGGTACAAAGTTGAAGTCTCGCAAAAAGCTGCTGTAGAGATTCAAAGCCAGGTTTGCTCACGGTCTTCAGATGATAAACAGCTGCTGCTGATGATTGATTTATATGTGATTGTTTTGGACAAAAATGACAGACATTAATGTTTCTATAACTTTCCACATACAACAAAATCATTCAACACATGTATGTAGATTAATTTCGGAATTATTTCTAAGAATCAAATGACTTTGTTCTCAAATAACATATAATGATTATCCTAAATGTGATGGTTAATTAAACCGATTTGTCGGCAAAAATCAAACAACATAATTCCGCATTTGTACAGACCTGAAAATGTTCAAAGTGTTTTCATAGCTTTCAGGATGAATTGACGTATTTATAAGTTGTTTGGGCCGTTCATAAATCGACATTTTGTTTAACACATCCAACATATACATCAAGAAAAGGCTTTTTTTATCAATTCGACAGCAACACTTTGCAAGCAAGACCAGCCATGCAAGACAACCGTAGCCCCCTCCCCAATAAGACAACCAAAACAACACTGTTGAGCAGGGGTAGGGTGGTATTTAGCCTTGAGTGCTGGTCCGTTCGTATACACGCACTATTGCGGAATATACACACGAACCAGAACCTCATGCTACGTGGTTTCTTGTACACGGAAGGCGGCGCATTCTTAGCCCGTTATTAAAGCCCAAACCAACGACAAAGGCATATGCATATTAACAATTGTCTCTTACTATGACACCTAGCTAAACGAGGATATGATTACAGTTCGAAATATAGACAAGATTGTAAAGCGTAGTTTTCGTGTTTAGGATTGTGTCGGTATTAGTTCAGTTATAAAGTGTCGATGCACAGTTTCAGGAAAATTAAAATCTAGCGCTAAAGTGATTTGAACCAATGCGGGAATACTTAAAGTTATCTAAGGCCACTGAGGCTCTAAGAAAATGGTATCACTATTTGGATCCATGGGACAAAGATGATATGAGATCACGCCACATTTAAACTTAAGCTTAAATCCAAAGCAAACATTCACATTAAAACAATAAATACTAATGAAGCAGAACCCTCTTATTTGAAGAGACAACGGTCAAGCGGTAGGGGAATCACGTGATCAATGTTTACGATCGTATGTCCGAACAAGATGGCCATGCTATGGTACTTTTGCTATTATCACATACATATGCCAATAATAGCCACATTGTGTAACCAGCATGAGATGGCCATCAACTTTTATGTTCTGGCTGTATACGATTGTCCATGCTTTACAACGGTGTTATGTTTAACACCGGCAGAGAAATCGCAGTAGAAGACCGACCGTTTTGGATATGCGCGCCCAGCGGCTGCAATTTCTCTGCCGAGTGTTTATATTAGTAAAAATATTTTAGCCATTGATGTCTTTCAGTGAAAGATCAGCGTCCAGACGATGTTATACTAAATAGCAAATTGATAAATATTAAAAGATTAAAAAAGCCCCCTAAAATATATTATCATGAACCTTGTATCAACAGTATTAATATGTTATTGTTCTACGTGACAAGGGACCGGCAAACTGACTTAAATATGCTTGAAGTGCTAGGAAATCGAAACCTATAAATTAAGCATCCACAGAAAAAGGATATGAAGGAATTCACTACATGCTTCATATAATAAGTTATACCGTAATATCGACATACTGCTGTGAATATAGAATGTTATATTGTATAAAGAGCGCCAAGGTTTTACGAATCCCCTGTCACATGATGTTATGACATACATATATCTGCGTACAGTGAACATGCTTTATTAGAATAATGCAATTGTTAACATATACTTTCAGGCTTACATACGCATACACATAAATACACATTAACATACACATTCAAATGGAAATGTTACTTTTGCGCAAGGGGTGACGAAGGCAAGACTGAAGCAATCGTTCAAAAAAGCAAGCCTATTAAGAATCAAAATAAAATGAAAGAAAAAATAAACGGCCTCACTTAAATGTTGATTCCAAACGCGTAATCTTTTAGTAAAGAGTATTGTCATTGATACTTGTGAAATAAATCAATGAGCACTAATCAAACGTACACATCATTACTAGGCTGTAATGCAAACAAAACTCTCCTTTTCACAGAAACGTTTCTAGCGTTTAGGCTTTTAACATTGTCAAGAGAAAATCTTGAAAAGAAGGAATTAGTTTTAAAAAGCATTTCATGCTTTTCATATGTCCTTTAAATATGTTACAACAAACTGGCACATGTTGAGCAACCATATTACCAGAGATACATAATTTAGCTACACTATACTTGTAAAGACAGGTCAGCCATTTCTGCGGAATGGGACCTAATTCAGTGATTATTTACTGATAACAAAAGATAAGCCATATCACCAGAGAGACCCTGTCAGCCATTTCTTCATGAGAGACATTCTCCAGCTTTGATATACTAATACGGACAGATAAGAAAGAGACCTTATCAGGTAGTACTGAGAGGCTTCCAAGTTTTCATCTTATCCTGGAAAGTAACATTCGCATTGTCACTTTCCACGGGTTCAGGATGTTCCTTTCGCATAACTCTATTGAACTTTTGCGCCAGTTTTGCCTCGCTCCCGCGTCCAAGAGCGACTGCATCATTTCTACACTACGTTTAAAGGCGGGGTTTCCGGACATCTTTTTCGCCATGAGGCGGGAGAGTTTTATCTGAACTCGACCGATCTCCGTATCCTCAACGTCGATATCGCCCTCCTGCGCCGCTTAAAATTTACTCATCTTTTCCGGTGCTCCGTCTGGGCCGCCATTAGCTCACTGTACGGACAAACATAAGATAAGATAAGATAAGATAAGATAAGATAAGATAAGATAAGATAAGATAAGGCAAGGCTAAGACAAGGCAAGGCAGAAATAAAGCAAAGCTAAGATAAGATAAGGTAAAAATAAATCTTAGCAAAGTGCTATTCTGACATAAATTTAACATTCAAGAGTGAAGGTTATCTAGCACTAATACAATCAGCTAAATAATACCGTAATTATCAACATCCGGGTTTTTGGGCAGGTAACATGTCAAATCGTCTAGACTGTATTGAGTAAATGCAAATCACCATTTTTATTTTCTGGTTCTTTGCTTGAAATAATTTCGCATTTTGGTGATATTGGCTTGGATAAAGGATAAAAGTAACTTCATAATTATCCAACGTTTGCAGTTAATGATGGAGTGTTCTTGCAAAATTTCAGGAATGCGCTTTTCCTAGCCATATAATTGTTTCAACCCTGGACCCATAGAATCAATTGTTGCTGTATTTTATTTAACTGAATGACTGTTTAAATGGCAAAAACACGTTGTAATGTATACAAATAAAACATTTATCTTGGCACTTGTAATGATTATTAAAATAGAGAGGGACAGTTGGTCATGAATGAATAACATATTAAAGATTTTCAAACATTTCCTTTTGGGCAGTTTTTAGCCTGGCTGTCTTTTGAACAAACTTAGTGGAAGACCATAAACGCATGCAACACTATACTTAATATAAAATCAAGGTTAATTGGCTGCATAGGAGAAGTGTAACCGCCGCAGCCGTTGTTTACTCATAACGACCCTTGTAGGTTCGCGTTTTATACAGTTTTCATGATTAAGTTTTGTGAGAGTTACTTCCCTTTTACCAGCCATGTGTAATGATTTTCTATGCGCGTTTCAAGTCGATTTTTCAGATTATTTTATGTAATGGAAGGAGAAATACCAAAATTCGGTATGCAATTGGTTTATTAGTATCTAACGTTTGATTACGTAAATTGTTTTATGGCCAGATTTCTAGTTATTTCTTGAACTTGTTTCCGAATGTACCTGAACGTTGAACTTGAATAATATTCGGATGCGTTGCATATTCGGATGTAAGAAGTTATTTTTGATATATTTCTAGATACATATGCATGCAAGTTGCTATGTAATTTGGTACATATGAGGATGTTTACTAGATGCATATGTTGATTTGTCCATTACTTATGCTAGTTATTTTGTGTGTTTTCAGTAAACCGTGCAACTTTCTACGCTTTTGGAGTTTTCTATGATGTCCATGGGTGAAGCGTTACTAGACCCATCTCAGCACGCGTTTATAAGAGTTTTCTCTAACCATTCATTACAAGAAGACTTCTAAAGATTTTCTTATATACATTTACGTTAACTTGATATGTCCCTGGGGTGGGGTGGGGAGCCATTTTATGCCCAGGTGTCATAATTTGATCAATGTTGATAGAGAACAACAAGAGAGACGATGATTTTTTAATATTTTCTTATATACTGCTATGTCAAACTGTTATATGCAGCTAGGGCGGAGCCATGTTAGACCAGGAGGGTCATGATTTAAATAAATTTTGTAGAGGACCAATAGATGATGCTACACACCAAACATTAAAGCTCTAGGCAATATGGCTCCAGAGAAGATTATCAAATATTTTCTTACATACTACTGTGTATTACTGATAAGCCCATAGGACATAAACATTATAGGCCCAGGGGATCATGATTAAAACGAACTTGGTGGAGGACCAGTAGATGATGCTACATACCGAATATCAAAGCTCTAGGCTTGGTGGCTCCGGAGAAGAATTTCATTGAAAAGTTTCTTATATACTGCTACGTATAACTGATAAGCACGTAGGGCGTGACAACTGAAGACCCAGTAGTCATGATTTGAATAAAACACTTTGTAGAGGAACATTAGATGATGCTACATACCAAACATCAAAGCTCTAGACAATATGGCTCCAGAGCATTGTAAAGACTTTTTTATATAAGGCTATGCAAAACTGATAAGCCCCTAGGGCGGGGTCATTTTAAATTCGGGGGTCATGATTTGAACAGATATGGCAAAAGACCTTAATGTGATGCTGCATACCAAATATCAAAGCCTAAGGCCTTATGACTCCAGAAAAGAAGATCTTTAAATATTTTCCTATATAAGGCAACCTTAAACTGATAAGCCCCTAGGGCGGGCCCAAAGGTCATCATCTTATCAAAATTTGAAGATGACAAATAGATAATGCTACAAACCAAAAATCAAAACTCTAGGTCAAATGGATCCTTAGAGAACGAAGATTTTTAAACCTTTTTCTACATAACTAAGGTAATATAAAACTGATAGGCCCCTAGGGCGGGGCCATTTTTAGCCCAGCGGTCATAATATGGACAAACTTGGTAGAGGACTAGTAGACGATATTACATATCAAATATCAAAGCCCTAGAACTTATGGATAAAAGGAGAAGATTTTTTAAAGATTTTCTCATTTTCAAAGTCCCATAACTCCGTAAAGCCCCAACGGAACTTTGCAATCTTTCGTCTGTTTATGCCCCATGGCTAGAGGGTCAAGAAAAACATAACCTTCAAAATCCCCCTTGGGGGGATCAGGGCCATTTCTGGCTCAAGGTCTATTATGTATACCTTCGTAAAACAGGGTTTTGTTAGTTTAGGATAGCGGAATGTAAGACGAACATTCCGGGCTCGATCCTAACCCGCGCTGCTCGATTCGTGCGAGGTGCCTTTTATCAAAACTGTTCAGATGACTTGCCTAGGTACTGGTGATCTTTTAACAGCTATACTTAAACTGACAAATCATTAAATTGTTCACAACTATACTTCTTCGATTCTTAGCAAACCGCCATATGCATAGTCAATAGGCCCGATATATATTAACAAGGATTCAGATCCAAATGATTATCTTATAACGGCCGGAAATTCAAAATCGCAATCTAAAATTCTATCGGATTATAATATCTATGTTCTGAAATAACGCGTTTGAAAGTACATTTTACCTGATTGGAAGGTGTATGAAGAAAACGCTATGTATCCGGAACAGTGTCATATTCAGTCACTCAAAAAGGTGTAGTAAAATAAAGGGTTGAGTAACATAGGCGTAGGAGCCCCAAATATCCAGGCTGGGGGGGGGGGGGGCAGATTATACTTTGGCCCCTCAATATTCACAATGGCAAATGAAGATATTTGAAAAGAAAAATGAAAGAAACGAAATTTAGCAGCAGAATAAAGATAAATGTGTATTTTTGTGCTTTATCTAATACCAATTCGCCTTTTGTTACGAACAATAATCAAAATCTTTTTGACTTCATCATCGCAAATAGCAATCTGAACACTTCGGGTTTATCCAATGAAAACTCGGCTGACAAAAATACCCGAGAGTGATTGACAAAAACAGTGTTCTAATGAGTCAAACTGAATTTTGTCTTCAATCATTAGCTAAAGCTTAAAGAATAATTATTTTTTTTGACTGTATTAGTTGCATCTGTGGCTGTGACAGCCTGGTCGCTGTTACTTTTTGTTTAGATTAATACATTTGATTTCCGCGTGAGATCGAGACACGGTATATCCGTTTTTCTTTTTCTTTTTTTTTTATTAGAGATTCACATTTTCATACGCTTTCTTTTAATTCTTATAATGTTATTAAATTTGTAAATGCATGAATAGTCATGAAAAAGTTTGGGAACATTTATTTTTAGACCGGCTCTTGTCAGAAGTGCCCCCCCACCATGTTGAAAACACTCCTATGAGTAAATTCGCTATCAGGATCTACACGGGAACATGAAAGCGTTCAAACAAAGATCAAATAGGCACGACATCTACAGGATGTGCATTATTCATAGATGAAAGGCCTATCTGATAGATTGAGATTTTAATCCATTTACAATGAGTTGTCTTTGTTGATCAATTTACATGACATGTGTATACAGCTTAGCGTAAAATAACTAGAGTTTTGAGTTACTTCTCTACCCCGTTCAAACTGTTTGGTAAAACTAAAGCCTATGTATCCCGCAAAGTTAATAAACTGTTTAAACGGTTTATTTCGTAAATACTGATCCTTTATTTTCAGCAGCTAAACGGTTTCAGAACATCTTTGGACCAGAATTTAATTGGGTCAATAATAGCTCCCAAATCTTGTGATACTTGCCTAGTCTTGGGTCCTGGGCAATGAGAGGGGTATACGCATGGGCAAGGTTACCGTTATACTAAACAGTTTACGCTTAAGATTTGCGTAAGTCTAAAACAACAATTCCTTTTATTTCAGAATTGGGCGAAGAAATATTGCAAAGTAAAACATCATTGGAATGAATCGTCTCTCCGAGACGCTTCCTATGACGACTAACATTATAATATTGTACTTTTATTGAAGATTCTATCCATGTGTATCAGATATGACTTATGCAAAAAAAATTCCTTAAGTTGCTTAGTGACACGGTACGCAAGACCCCAGGCTATCACTTTTCATGTGTCTTTCAGCAATCGAAAGACTATTTATAGATTTAGTTTTCCATCGAAGCACCGAATGGCGCTAAAACTCGTTTCACTCGTTTTCTAATGAAAAACGATATTTTCGGCATCTTTGAAATACAGAAAATGAATATGAAAGTTTTTGATGAGGATAATTCAAGTCGCCTTTCGAACACGTGTTAGTTACAGAACAAATTTTTGAGATAGTCCCTTTAAAAGAAACGAAAAGAAAACATCGTCTAAAGGATATTGTGTATCGCCTCTTCTCACTTTCTGGCCTTAGATAGAATTAATATTGCTTATCGTTACGTTTTCGTCGGGTACTCCATTATATTCTTATCTTGGTGTTTGGGTGCAATCACACTTTATTTATGAAACAGGTCATGCCAAAGTGGCTTTAAAAAAACTTTTAAAAACTCCCATTGATTGATGCGACCTTTCATTTTCCGCATTTTGTGTATTTCAACAGAATTGACTGCATAGGATACTCTCAAGCCGGTATGATTGAAAACGTTTTTAGATTGAAAACAATAGATTCAGATCCGGAGCATCGTATGTTGTTGTGTTGTTATTCTGTCTTAATCTTTAAGATACGAAACAAGCAAATGCCTAACAGCATTGCAAAGTTTTAACCGTTAACGAAGATTGCAAAGGTGTTCAAAATGGAATTGGATGTGTCTGAACACTTTTTGGACGGTTCTTCATCCGAAAAACTGCGAGGATTGCACGGCAACGATTTGAACGCCAGTGGCGGTCTATTCGTGGGCGAGTAAAATGTTCCCGGACTTTTCTTCTTTACTTTTTATGTAGTGATCAGAAGGATCTCTTATCAAACACTGTGCAGGAAGAAGAATGCATATTTTACCCCAAATCAAATATAGGATTGTGTTTTGTTTTAGAAATCTGTTTTCAAATTAAAAAAACAAACATTCATAACAACGTTTAAACTCCTACGACCAGGATATGGGCCTGCCTACGCAATTTCGATCAGCCATCAGTGAATCATTGTCGTCTTATTCCTATATAAACCCAGAAAAGCCATATGCATAGTCATTCGGTCTGTACATTTAGTTGTGAAAAAGAAGGAAATCTACAGTACCTGGATAGCGATTACTTGAGATAGGCGGCTTTGTAAACTCCTTGCAAAATGGTTCGATTTCAAAGAAGCGCTCTCCATCTCAGCATGGCAGTGTTACTGATCCTGTGTTATAGTAAGTAGCTATCAAACATAATATTGTTGTATGTACCAACGGATCTAGCTGAGGTGCCTCATTTAATATGTTATCCTTTATTGTTGGTATTGATCAGGAACGTCTCTCTGAGACGGTTCTAATGGGTACCAACATTATAGGACCGATTAGCTAAATTTCGTAAACATGTATTCGATACCACCCTCTTGTCTGAACGTTTAAACTATGTACTAAACATTACACATATGCTTAATGTCCTGATCAGACAGCACAATTTGATCGGGTTCTTCAAAGAAATACAGAAAAAAGAAGAACAAATTTCATTGGCGTAAAGGTATAAAGTTTCAAGTCATAAATATATGTTATACAAGTTTAATCCACAGATGGGATAATACCATCCGTCTGTCTTTTCGTTCCTCGTCTCCCTCTTCCCACTTCTTCAACTTCTTCTTGTGCGCCTTCTTTTAGAATAAAGAACATTTAAGCATCATGCTAGTACAGTTCGAAAACAATATGGGTTGTTGTATGCAAATTCAAACCAGCTGATCAGTGGAGTACCCTCCTTGTGTTGAAGGGATTAATCGCTCTAGATAGCCTCACACTGTGTGTACCTTGTCTCTCTTGTTTACTTTTAAAGGATAGATTGTGTCTTAAAAAAAAGCGTTAACATGGTTGGAATGTTACGTTTCTTCATTCTAAAATCCGGGTCTTTATTTTAAAAAAGTAAAACGAGCTTTCATATTTTTTAGTGCTTTGGTGTCATATATTTACCCGTTATAATGATTTTGCATGACAGAAAAACGATAAATATATGCACAGTCGAACGTTTGTTAGATCCACATGACGATGGTATCTTGAATACCACAGTTGGCATATGGATTATATAACTATAGATCATTGTTTACTAAATAAACTGTTTAAACAGTTTACTCTATCTGCAACATAAATGTGCTTTTTCTCAACCACGTGATTAAGAAAGCGCTGAAAACTGTATCGATAATTGGCATATACAGTCAAACTTGTGTTAAGAGGCCAGCCTATGGGACAGAATAAATTGACTGTTTAAGACAGGTTGGCTGCTTAACACAAATTGATGTACACTGTAAATCTAACAATATGACTTTCTGTAGTGGCTGTTTAAGGCAGGTTGGCTGCTTAAAAGGGTGGCTGCTTAACACAAGTTAGACTGTAAGTAATTCTATAGATATGTAATGTCTAGTTTGTCCTGGAAGACATTTTACTTCAAAAGTATTAAATTATCAGACTGTAACAAATTCCTTTTAAATGTGGTAGCGATAAACGCCAGGTATGACTGGCCTTTACCTTTTACCAAACTCCAAATTTTCGACTGTCCCAAATCCAAAAAGTTTGCAGACGACATTTCAAAATCTGAGTAAATTGAAAAATGATCTTATGAAAGGGCAGAAAACATTGTTTTCCAGAGTCGTCTTCAACAAAGTGGCTAAATGTTAAGGTGGGGTATATATTATATGGGGACAAGAAAAGTTGTCTGATCACTTGTTTGGTAGAGCACCGTCCTGGCTACCTTTCTACTAAATATTCTACTACAAGTTCAAAACACCATTCCCTCTAATTTCAATAATAGGCAAAGCAATTTTGCATCGTAACGTATCGTTACACATCATTGGAATCGTCTCTCCGAGACGCTTCCGATGACGTGTCACATATCAATATTGTACTTTCAATTAGGATACTATCAATATTTTCCTTATTCATAATTCACTAATTCATAATTTCATCATGGGCCTCTGTGACATAGTGGATGGGGTTCAAAACTTAAAATCTATGATGAATCGTGCACTGCAATTCAAAAGTGAAGCATTGTAGTCTTTCATTGTTGCTGTTACATTAAACACCTTCATTTGCCACGTTTAAGTGAAATCTGAATATAATCATTTTGTACATTGTTTATTGTCATTTTCTTATGATGTCCCTTATATACTCTGTCTTTATTTACTATGGAGGAATTAAAGAAAAAAAAGTAACATCAATTATTTGAAGGGAAAAAACCCCAAGTGTTACAATACAAATAGAAACAATGTTGACTTGATTTTAGTTAAAAAAAACAATACAAAACATCATATCATCTTTTTGCAGTAAGTACCAGCTCTGCCTTCATCATTGCCCACATTATTAACGACTTGGGCGCGAACGAAACCACACCAACCAATGGCGGCGTCCGGGCTGACCACGTGATCTTAATTCACAACGAATGACCAATCGGTGATTCAAGGCGTGTGCGGAGGCAAGTGCGATCGATGTTCCCGAAACTACTTCTCGGACTAGACATTCGGAGTGACTCGTGACTCAGGACTTTTTTTCCTAACAGAAAATGGACTGTTGTGCTGTTCTGAATAAATGTGGCATTTGAAGTGATCTCTTTACCACCAGCAGACGACATGTTTTTACTTTACGTAGACGACTTTAGAAAAGCTTTGTTAATATGTGAAAACCCTTTCAGTTCTGTTGTTGTGATATGTGAAAAGATTGAAAAGGCATTGTGGCAAAAGGAGAAAATGCTTGTGCCAAACAATTTCTCATTTTGCCACACTGCTTTTTCAAAGCCGTCTGCTACAAGACGCAAAACACGTGGCGTTATCTGGTAATGTGTTATAAGCCCCTTATGATTGTCAAATGCAATCATCCTCTTGCGTCGTATGGCAACGGGGAATAACCCATAATGACACTTCTCTGGCATATTCCCCCACCCATCTTAACAACAGAACAGAACAGATTTTTTCATTTAACGATTTGTACATAGTACTAGTACATTATCCTACATATATAGCATGTAAGACAAATATTTCTCATGGCGTATGAACAATACTGATGGCAATTATTTTATTAGAGCGTGGCGGTGGTGCAATAGTATAGTCAAGATTGATGTGCGGACGTACTTTGATTACCAATTATCGAACAACGTGGGAATATGTTACTGATCCAGACTAAGGGCATCACTAGACGACAATACATCCTTAAAAACGGGCATTCTCTGTATGCCTTTGGATAGATAACATTATGACAAAATGATGAACAGATCATAAGAAGCATTTCATGCTTTCATCTCCTAGGATCATAAAGATTCTCCAGCAAATGGAAATTTGCAACCGATGGAATTTGATAGAAGCAGCAGACGAAAAGAATTCGTATAATGAAATGCATTTTCTTTATGGGTTTGGGGATGGGGGGATGTAAAACTGTAAAAATATATCCTTTTGTCACATTGATTTTATGGAGAGATTCCTGGTGCAAAAGCATCATAGATTGACATTGTTTCAAGTACGAAATTAATCGAATAAGGCTCCCGTGAGGTAAGCAAAAATAAAAATTAGAAAAGGAAAAAAACGAAAAGTATTTTGTTAATTGAAAATTTGAATATTTTTTCTGCGGAATGTTTAATTCATTCGGGTTTCTAATTCTAAAGTCTTAATCGCAATGTTGTATTTTTCGACGCATGACAAGTTTTAGTTTCCCTTTTAACAGCGGCAAAAGCAAAAAGAAATTGGGAATCCACAAAGTTCTAACATCACGAGTAATGGGAATCCCCAATCGTTTCAAATTACGAGTAATTGATCATTTTATTTTGGCAAATCCCTCACGCATACGTCATCGGAAATTGCACTTGTCAATATATGATCAACAAGCTATCATAAGTAGGAGTATAAGTACTTAGGATTAGTGTTTGGTCGTTCAGGGTCCTTTTTCAAATCAAAACATGCAATTTCAAAACAAGCCACTCTATCAATGTATAGTCTTCTTAGAAAAATAAACAAACTAACACTTCCTATAGACATGCAAATTGAGCTCTTTGAAAAAACTGTTAAACCAATCCTACTCTACGGATGTGAACTGTGGGGTCATGGATATAATGACGTCATAGACAGAGTTCAACTCAGATTCCTTAAACACATACTAAAATTGAAAAAGTCTACGCCTACCTTTATTGTATATGGAGAGACAGGTGTTTTTCCATTACAAATTGAAATAGAAACCAGAACAATTTCATATTGGACTAAACTTACAGAAATCAAACCAAATACTTTACTACATAATGTATACAGATATATCTATCACCAGTTCACCAACCCAGCACCAGAACACACCACGTCACCTTTATTCAATTGGATTGGAAACACACAAAATATCTTAATAAAATGTGGCTTGAACAATATTTGGGATATTCAGAATTCCCCAAACAAGAAATGGTTAAAACTTACAGTTAAACAAAAACTCAAAGATTTGTTCATAAATGAATGGCATCGAATAATAGGAAATAATAACAGTTGCTACACTTACAAACTCATAAAAAAGAAATTTGGCTTTGAAAATTATCTTATAGAAATCCCCCAGCCACTACTAACATACATGATTAAGTTCCGAACAAATAACCACAAATTACCAATTGAGCATGGAAGATGGTCAAATGTGGATCTAAATGAAAGAAAGTGTACACTATGCAACATTAACACAATTGGAGACGAATTTCACTATCTTCTCGAATGTACATTTATATCGAATCAAAGAAAATTACTAATTCCGCAAAGATTTATAAACAGAAAAAAACATTTTTACATTTGAATCATTGATAAACTGCAAATCTAAAGACGAACAAATTCGACTTTGTAAATTCATCAAAACTAATTTGAATCTATTCTAAAGTTACTATATTTTAACAAAATACTATGTATATGTGTGTGTGTATGTATATGTGTATATGTGTGTATATGTATTAATGTGTGTATATGTATGTATATGTATGTATATATATACAAGTGATATGTATCTATGTACTTATTGTGTTAAGCGACCTCATAGTTCAAAGTATTGTTTTGTGATTCGTTTAACACGCATTTGATTCAAATTTATCCTTAAACTTTCCCTTTAAAACCGTTAGCATATGTATTTTCTCAATGGAATAACAAATAGAGAGATAGTGATATAGGGAGATAGTGATATATGAAAGATGATATAGAGGAAGAGGTAGAGAGATAAAAATAGAGAGGTAGAGATAGAGAGGTACAGACCAGTGAGAATTACAAAGCAGACACCTCGTTTACATTATGTTTCATGTTATTTTAACCTCATATCTTCTGTAAAAGGAATTGAGTGAAATAAAGATTTTGTATTGTATTGTCTTGATACATCTCTATCATTCTAAATGCTTCCGATGCGATGCGTGGCTGGGATAATCTGGAGTGGAAAGAGAGTTAGATGTTTTAACGTTGCTTTAACGACGTTTTCTATAACATATTCGAGTACCAGCAACTTCCGCTGCATTACAGTGGTTTTGTCCATGTCATATGCGAGTTTCTCTCATTGACATTGAGACATAATTATGTCCTTTTACAATAAATAAGATTGCCGCCTGTTCCGATCCAAAATGACCCTATGCTCGATATTCAGCTCTGCTAATATTCGACACGATGTATTCACCGTCGCTGATCATGTATGTCAACAGTTTTGAGAATATATAAATAGTGTTCATACCTTCTAAGTAACTCCTATGAGAATGGACAGCTGGAGTTACCACCGCGACATTGTAATAGTGTTGAAGTGTCGTTAAACCGTATTCAATCCAAGCAATAAACATGTAAGAAAAACTAAACTGTTTTATATGGTGTTCCATTTTCTGAAAACTCGCCCACATTAACAAGCGTGCTTCATATTTACGATTCCATGACATATCAAACGGTATTGCGCTTGAACAAGTCAACTTTCGGTGCCTCAGCGCTTTAATACCATGCTACTCTAATGATTTAAACATATAAAGGCAATTCCCATTGAATTCTCCATCAGTATTGAGGATATGTCCGTGAAGAAAGCTGCGAACTGACTCCTTACTTCACAGACATATTGAGGATGCACCCCAGCTCACAAAGCTAGCAAAGATTGAAGAAAATTCTTCCGGAGACCTCTGCAAGCGTTGTGAGTGTATGTTAGTCCGAAATAATGCGGTTAAACGGATACCACACGTACCTCAAGATAGTTTCACAATTGATTTGTCTTTTGCGACTATATCCACTTTATTTAATCCATTATTCCGTTCATAATCACATTTACTCGCCTGAATATTGTACCAGACTGTTCCATGAAACACTTGTAACAAAAAGTGAAAATGCTCTATACGAGCAATTTCTGTTTTTGTTACAATGTTTTCCCCAAGTTTCACATGAAATTAAATATGTCATGCTGCTTTGCACTTATGTTTGTTATTAAACACATTCGACAAAACTGACATGAGAGCTTCCTTGATCTATATGTGTTGAAAGGGCTGTGTTATTTCTGCATTCCACATCAACATTGTTATAGAAATTGCAAAAGTGATTTTATCTTATAGACTTATGGACTTATAGATCTTATGTATTAACAATAAAAATAAATGATAAACTGTGTTTTTAAATATTGAATTCTTTTTCTCTGTATATTCAAGTGAAAATGCTGATATTGTGCTGATGTTGTATATCTATTGTACCTGCACCAATTCATCATATTCAAAGAATTATGAACAATGTTTTTAGACAATTTATTTGCAAAAAGTGTAATCTATCTAAGATTTATGTATCAAGTTCGTGTCGAACCAAAACAATAATGCATTTTTTGCTTATCTAAAGGTGGTGTTTGTAATTTCATCTTCGAGACCTAAAGCTGTATATCCACAAACACGAGGGCATTTTCGGATATCTAAACTAAAAGAAAATTAAAACAATACAACAGCTTTACTGTTGTGTAATTCGAGAATGACCATTTAAGGCAAATTTAGTTTGAATTCAAGTATTAAGAGTCTTTATACAACGAATGAAATGTATTTAAATCCAAAACCATTTCAACAATTGTGAGATTTACCTTGTAAAGACTGTATACACTTATATCTATTAATGTGTGCTAAACTGATTCTGCTTTTAATAGCTATTCTTATATCTATATCATACAACATAACAAAAAGTGTACTGTATTTTATCTTAGACTTTCCAAATATCCCATATGTGAACAAACATCTTTAGTATGCCATGCAAACCTTTCACTTGGCCCATACACTATTTGGAATTTTGTTTCTCGTCACCATTCAAACCATTAGTGGGCTAACATGCGACTCAAAACATTTAGGGTGTTTTGAAGTAATAACCATTGTGGGAAAAGTAGAAATGATTTGTTACTAGCAATATAAGGCACAACGATTCTGTACCTCTTGTCCTGGTAGTGCGCCGAAAAGCATTGACTATAAACTAAACTCAATTGTATCAGCTTAATTCCGAATATGGCGGGTTACCATTAGTCCAAATGATCCAGACGTAGATAATTCATTCTACACACAGTTACAGCTTGGGTCATCCAAGTAAGGTTACCATTTGAATTTTGAATTACGATAGAGCATAACGGTTTACACAACCGATTAATACTAATTGGAAAGAACTTATGCGTGTTGATCAGAAGTTTTGTTGAGGTTTGCCACATCTTTCGGACCTGATATACGAATATAGTTTTGAAAAGAGGGTTAATCGAGTTTTGTTCAGATAAAGCCAGATGTATCGCCGAGTTTTAGGGACGTCTAGGGCTCCTACTTTTCGGCTGCTGGTTTAGGAGGTGGAGGGGGTGGTGCAGGTTCATCCAGTATACCCATTTGCTCGAGTAATCTCTTCGACTGAACTGCAAAAAGAGAAAAATAAACGCATTAATGGGTCGATTAAACTCCATTCTCCGTGGCATTTTACTTCTACGGAGCTGTAGCAGGAGAATTTAGAAACCAATTCGAAAGCTGTCGCTGGAATCTTAAGAAACCAGTGCGATAAAAGGATGAAATGCTCACATTGAGCATTTCACCTTTTTGTCACAGTGGTTTTATAAAGCAGTTGAAGGATAATGAAATTCATTAGTAATTTCGTTTCAAATTGATGAGGGAAGTGGTAAAAAAAGACAAGTCGCATGTTTAAGATAACATGTCTCACTCTCAAAAGCGCATTATTGAACACAACTGTATCTGCTCCTGGATATACGACGCCAACAAACACTCGTACAATGTAGTTTTACGTCGTGTCAGTATCAAAAATCGACAAAGCTGATTTTGTAAAACTCTGTCTTTCAATTTGACAGGGCTTTGTCTTTTGAGCCAATATTACTTAAACACCACTGTACATTATCTTTAAGGCTTGCATCTACCGTCTGTTTCTTTAAAGACACCTCAATAATGACATAACGCATACAGCTCATAGTGTACATCGCTTGCTTCCTTTTTTGCATCAAGCTTTAGCTAGCGAACATGGCATCAGGGGCGAAGCTTGACTGAAATTAATGTGAAGGCACGTCATTCTAAGGGGGTCCGGGAACATGCTCCCCCGTGAAAAGAAATGCAGTTTAAAATCGTTCAGGTGCGCTCTGGCATGTATTTGAGAGCTCAAAATATTTCGTTTAAGCAGGAAACAAAAGCCCTTCCTGTTTTTGATCCTTTGTTATTGTTTTTTTTGCTTCCTGAAATAAAAGTGTAGGCACGTGCCCAAAGTGCCTAAAGGAAGCTACGCCGATGGGCATCATCGAACCTTGTTTGCCTTTTCTTTTTTAACTAAGAACCCGTCTTTTACATTCAGTCATATCTATAGAATATCAACCATGATAAAAGAAGATCTGAATCACGTGTATATCAATAAATCATTTGGCATGTTGACTTCAACGACAAGCAGAACGTCAATGCTTCATCAGCTGGGAAACAAAGGAACACCAGCCCAGCGGCATGATGTCCGTATCGGAGTTTGAACGTCAAAGGCAAGAAACAATTAACAGACAGGCCTATAAATCGTGGAAGGGGAGTGGAGTTGAATCAGGGTAGTTGTGGTCCACGAATCTATTAGAATTAGATCGTTAAGTGAAAGCATGGGAAATGGTTCTTATTCTATCGCTCATGAAATTCACAGAGGTGTTTACATGCATTTCGGACACCTCTGCTAACTTTGTGAGTGAATTAATGTCTAAGTAGCTGTCGAATAACTTAACAGGTACTGCCTTAACCCATTACCAAACAATAACGACATTTAACCGCTTGTTTGCAGACGACTCTGGAAAACATTGTGGGAAAGGGAGAAATTGCTCGTAACGAACATTTTATATTTTCCGACAATGTTTTCTGACCTATTAGAAGATCACTTTCCAATTTCATCACAATTTAAAATGACGTCTGCACACTCTTTCAATTCTGGACTGTCTAAACTTTGAGGTTTGGTAAAGGATTAACTTCGCAATAAATCATGCATCTGAGAGATTGTCGGCTCTTAACATATTCTTTATTTTTCCCAACCCGTTACGTCACATTGCTCTTTGTGCCTTGTTCAAATTGAAAGTCCCATCATACAACTGAAAATAATACAAACATACATATGCTTAATGATATTGGTTCATTTTGGTTAAGAATGTTATAGAATATGTCGATGACTTTTTCGTTTCGGTTATTGTAATTGTAAACTACGGTTAATATGTTTTATTGGTGAGACTTGCTACAGTTTTATATGGTTATTTGAATAAGTAAATATACACATTTACACGGTATTAATATGTTTTATTAATATTTTAGACAACAATTTGGCACTTCAATAAACTTCAATACATTTTAACAGCAAATGAACAAGCGCAAATTATCAAGAGAAAATATATCATTTTACATTTCTTTATGAAACACCAAGAACAATCTTGTGACAATCGCATGGTATTGTCACTGTTTTAAACAATGAGCGTATCAGGAACTTCTTGATTATACATGTACCCTCACTTACTGCTTCCTGTCACAATATTCATACACTCTACTCGCCACAGTGCTCATCCATACAACCATTAAAACACTATAACGGATTAACCCTTATAGTTCTGGAACCGACTCCATGCTTATGCAAACATATAAGATCCAGGCCAGCTGCCAAGTAATTGGCGGCTGGCCTGTGATCTTACCTGTTTGCTACTCTGAGCATCTTTCCTCAACAAAATAAAACAGATATTCAAGGTTTTAAAAAGCATACGACACAACATTCTATTTCAGAAATTTACCTAGCTTTCTAAGGGTTACACTGGTGGTTTTCCGATGATAAACCAAGTAAATATAATCTGGGCCGCGTCACGCGAAAAGGGGCTCTCGAACATATAAAGAAAGCGCTGACTCGGCTCTATCTTAGAGCTATTATTCCAGCATCTGGTCACGCAAGTTATCATTTGTATTTATTAAAGGTATAACTGGATGTCCTCTAAGATGGCAAACAGTGTAGCCCAAGACCAGCCGCCACGTCAGTGACGTGGCGGCTGGTCTGGAGCAACACAGTTTGCTATGTCCGAGTGCCCCTTTTCGCGTGACGTGGCCCATATATAAAAAAAGGGTTTAATGACACGCAACTTCGCCATGATTTGTTAAAATACATCTTTATTAGGGGATGTAGCTTGGTTACGCTGTGCAAATCCTTCATAATTTACGTTTTTTTAAAGTCTAAAATGAGGTAATGATCTTTATGCTTAATGTGAAAAAGATCCGCGCTATATCCGAAATACAATTCCTCACGAAGTTTGCAGCGGTATCCGAATGCATTTCGGCAACCTCTATAAACTTTGTGAGCGAGTGTATATCCGAACTGATGTGAAGCGAGAGCACGAATAAAACCTGCCTTCTTTTGTATGAGAAAAATATGTTAAGGACGATTTTCAATATTGGTATATGTAATAAGTCAAAATTCTTCGTCGTATCTTAAGGCGATTTTCGTTATCAATAATGCATGTTTTGGTAGAAGTAAGCATGTTAGAAGCAGTACAGTTATACGTAGTTATCAAGCTTAAAACAACATTATTTAACTAATACAGTCAATTTCTTTAAAACAAACACATAACTAAAATAAAACAGTGAAGTTTACCATGCTTGGTACAAAGTTGAAGTCTCGCAAAAAGCTGCTGTAGAGATTCAAAGCCAGGTTTGCTCACGGTCTTTAGATGATAAACAGCTGCTGCTGATGATTGATTTATATGTGATTATTTTGGACAAAAATGACAGACATTAATGTTTCTATAATTTTCCACATACAACAAAATCATTCAACACATGCATGTAGATTAATTTCGGAATTCTTTCTAAGAATCAAATGACTTTGTTCTCAAATAACATATAATGATTAGCCTAAATGTGATGGTTAATTAAACGGATTTGTCGGCAAAAATTAAACAAAATAATTCCGCATTTGTACAGACCAGAAAATGTTCAAAGTGTTTTCATAGCTTCCAGGATGAATTGACGTATTTATAAGTTGTTTGGGCCGTTCATAAATCGACATTTTGTTTAACACATCCAACATATACACCAAGAAACGGCTTTTTTTTTATCAATTCGAAAGCAACACTTTGCAAGCAAGACCAGCCGTGCAAGACAACAGTAGCCCCCTCCCCAATAAGACAACCAAAACAACACTGTTGAGCAGGGGTAGGGTGGTATTTAGCCTTGAGTGCTGGTCCGTTCGTATACACGCACTATTGCGGAATATACACACGAACCAGAACCTCATGCTATGTGGTTTCTTGTACACGGAAGGCGGCGCATTCTTAGCCCGTTATAAAAGCCCAAACCAACGACAAAGGCATATTAACAATTGTCTCTTACTATGACACCTAGCTAAACGAGGATATGATTACAGTTTGAAATATAGACAAGATTGAAAAGCGTAGTTTTCGTGTTTAGGATTGTGTCGGTATTAGTTCAGTTATGAAGTGTCGATGCACAGTTTCAGGAAAATTAAAATCTAGCGCTAGAGTGATTTGAACCAATGCGGAAATACTTAAAGTTATCTAAGGCCACTGAGGCTCTAAGAAAATGGTATCACTATTTGGATCCATATGACAAAGATGATATGAGATCACGCCACATTTAAACTTAAGCTTAAATCCAAAGCAAACATTCACATTAAAACAATAAATACTAATGAAGCAGAACCCTCTTATTTGAAGACAACGGTCAAGCGGTAGGGGAATCACGTGATCAATGTTTACGATCGTATGCCCGAACAAGATGGCCATGCTATGGTACTTTTGCTATTATCACATACATATGCCAATAATAGACACATTGTGTAACCAGCATGAGATGGCCATCAACTTTTATGTTCTGGCTGTATACGATTATCCATGCTTTACAACGGTGTTATGTTTAACATCGGCAGAGAAATCGCAGTAGAAGACCGACCGTTTTGGATATGCGCGCCCAGCGGCTGCAATTTCTCTGCTGAGTGTTTATATTAGTATAAATATTTTAGCCATTGATGTCTTTCAGTGAAAGATCAGCGTCCAGACGATGTTATACTAAATAGCAAATTGATAAATTTTAAAAGATTAAAAAAGCCCCCTAAAAATATATTATCATGAACCTTGTATCAACAGTATTAATTTGTTATTGTTCTACGTGACAAGGGACCGGCAAACTGACTTAAATATGCTTGAAGTGCTAGGAAATCGAAACCGATAAATTAAGCATCCACAGAAAAAGGATCTGAAGGAAATCACTACATGCTTCATATAATAAGTTATACCATAATATCGACATACTACTGTGAATATAGAATGTTATATTGTATAAAGAGCGCCAAACTTTTACGAATCCCCTGTCACATGATGTTATGACATACATATATCTGCGTACAGTGAACATGCTTTATTAGAATAATACAATTGTTAACATATACTTTCAGGCTTACATACGCATACACATAAATAAACATTAACATACACATTCACATGGAAATGTTACTTTTGCGCAAGGGGTGACGAAGGCAAGACTGAAGCAATCGTTCAAAAAAGCAAGCCTATTAAGAATCAAAATAAAATGAAAGAAAAAATAAACGGCCTCACTTAAATGTTGATTCCAAACGAGTAATATTTTAGTAAAGAGTATTGTCATTGATACTTGTGAAATAAATCAATGAGCACTAATCAAACGTTCACCATTACTAGGCTGTAATGCAAACAAAACTCTCCTTTTCACAGAAAGGTTTCTAGCGTTTATAGTCCAGTCATCCTATGAAAAAAATGGACTCAACCGACAACTAATTGCAACAGAAACGAAATCTCTTTTAAAGTTATCATGAATGTATAAGAGATGACAGAAAAAAAGTCCTCCAAAACCCTTCAGGGGAAATTGGTTAAAAACTCGTTTTATTATTGCTACTTTCAGGCCTTATGGAAAAAATCGCAAATTTGTATTTATCTACCAAAATGGAACAAAACCCCAACAATTCACACAAAAATGATGTTTTCATAAGCGGTATACTCTATCTACATGGTTTTATATCATTCACATCAGTTTGCCTTCTAGAACTGATTTATTCCTATAAATATTGTAAATTGAAAGGGGTCAACTTACCCCACCCACCCATTAAAACTAAAGAATTTTTCATGTCAGTGCATTCCTATGCTAGAATTCGATATTATCTGGCAAAGCTTGTTCTCTAAAACTTAAATCAAAGACAAAACACACCTTTTTGTATAAGATGACTTATATATAAAGACAATCACTTAAATAAGGTACCGACATCCATATATATGCCTATATAAGAAAAACGAAATATATGACACAAGCAATACAATATTCATGTGGTATTTTTTGACGTTTTGCATTTGTTTTGTGAACTTAAAAATCAATAAATGAAATAAAGGAAGAAACTTATTGGGAAAAGCAGCAAAAGTAGTACTATTCTATTGCCCCTTTCTCACTATGTGCCTGCTTTTCAAAATTAAGTGTACACTCATGGAATTACACATAGAGTACACTATGCGTTAAAAAATAAGGGCACGCCTAAATTCAATATTGAGGTATCTTTAATTTCGTTTAAAACACAGACCAGATATTCAATCAAAATCAATATCAAAATCAAGATCGGGTATGACCTCCACATGCAGAAATACATGCACGACATCAAGGGGGGGGGGGCATTTCTCCTGAAGTGCTGCACCAAATTCCTGAAGATTGGCTGGTATGGGGCGACGTGCCCGGACTCTCCTACCAACAACATCCAATACATGTGGGGTCAGAAATTATTATCCTGGAAAACAAAGTTTTGACCAATTCTATGTGCAAATGGGACAACAACAGGACGAAAAATGTCATCAATGTGTCCATTCAGGTTTCCAGGAACAAGAACAAGTTATATTCTCCTACCGTAATAAACACCACCCCAGACCATGATGCTCCCCCCGCTAAAAGAAATCATGCTCCAAGATAGTGGTACATTTGTATCTCTCCCCACGCCGATGCTATCAGAATCGCAGACAGAACCGCGACTCATCCGAAAAGACCACATGACGCCACCGACGTATAGGCCAATCTTAGAGTTGCTAGCACAACCGTTCAGCCTTGTCATGATGACACCATGAAAAGGACGTCTTGCCCAAGATTTACTGTACTGCTAGAAACTCGAAGTCCTGTCACGGTATTGCTCTCCTGCTTTGGTTATGGTGCGGTTACGAAACAGTTGCGCAAAGCAATAATCCATAAAAGGCGATCTTGCTGGAATGTTGATTTCCTAAGGTGCCCATGCCCCCTCCTAATTTGAACATCACCAGTCTGGTGGTGTAAAGCTGCAGGTCGTGCAATAACAATTTTTGACTTCCCAATAAACCTGGCAACATGGTTCTAGGATTCACCAGCTTGCAACCATTCGGAACACCTCGGCCATTTCTTAAAATAACCTCGGAGGTAATGGGGAGCCAAGTAGGTCAGCAACGAAGGGCCAATCGTATCAACTCGGCAATCCCAGTCACAAGCCGGGGATTACCGGAAAGAGCTGATTGACAAAATATGAAACAAAGATGTGTTAATATGATCATCTTTAATGAAAAGGGTAAAAAAACCATTTAATTGTGATATATAACCAATTTGTGTGTATTTAAATACATATTTAGTGCCTGTGTGCATTTTGCGTTATCTGCCGGAAATAAGGCGAATTACCCCAGGATTTCTGGTGTATTCATGTACTGCCTACGAGGTATATCTACCGACTTGTTACGGGGATTGCCGAGTAGATACGATTGGCTTGCAACATGCCTATGCATTGCCATTTCTGAGCTTCTGAGATACTGCCATGATGGCATATTGCATTGATATGAGACTTGATTGTATTTCATTTTTATCGTATCCAAGAATTCACGTGATTGCAAAGGCAATACATGTAATGAATACATGTTACAACACTTTATCGAATATGTTCGATTACATGGTGTCATGAGTTTGGGTTTACGGATTATGAAGAGGCAGATTCTCCCTATCCTATCTAGAAAATAGTATAGGGTTCCCTTTTTTTGCATCTCAATATATTTACAGACTCCTTTTTCCATTTTGTATCGTTCTTGCACAATTTCTGCATTAGCAAAGATTGCTTCCCGACATTCCCCACATCCTCAGGAACGGTCAAGATGGTATGTCTACAAGAACAAGGTTTTCGGTCACTCTTTGTTTAACATAAGCATTTTAATTAAAGGCAATTCACAATATTTGATAAGAACTGCTGTTTTTGGAAGTGAACAAACTTCCTCGAGTAAAACCACCTTTTTGGTACCTACCCCTTCACTGCATTCCTTTTGTACACACTCCTTTCGAGAAGGACAATTTGAACATCCATTAAACACAAATATTGTAGGTTTGCTAATGACATCATCAGAATATGTTCAGCGTATATCCAACAAATGCTCCTCCATATTTCGAAGGCAAACGTAAGAACAAAGCCCTATCGTCGTGTACATATTGAACTTACTCATCTAGCTATTTATTGACACTACAGCCAACCTTCGCTTATATTTATTTTATCGAGGAAGGTTTGTCAGCTAGTTTCAATAACCCAGAAGACCCATATTGTGATGGCGGGAAACTACACAGATCTTTCTTAAATATATCTCCTTCATTGTCATGCAATATATCAACTGGAGCTGTTCAACGCAAATGCGGACCAGTTTGAGCTGCTTCTGCAATTTCTCTTAACGTTAATTGAGAGTTTGGCGTTACGGAATGGCTTTAACCTATAAAACTGTATTCTGAATCGTATTTATAAACCATGTTGTTAATATTCAATTGGCCTTCTTACTTTGCATAGTCGACAATTACACAATATATACTCGTCGACCTGGCACAATGTTATCAAGTGTACAGTCCGCAACGTGGATGTCTATGTTTAGGTTGTCCGTATGATCTTTTTCCACCCTCGAATGACTGGTTTCTACATGCTGATCACTTATTAATTTCTGCATTGCATTATTGTAGTATGTACATACATTGAATTGACGAAAACCATTGGTTTCTCTGTGATTCTTTCAAACCATAACCACATTTTATTCTTTCTTTTGTCTTAGAACTTCTAATAAGGACCTGTTCAAAAACATGATCTGTAGAAACTATTGCCGATGCGAGATTGCTTTGACAAACTATATGGTTTCCTTCATATAAGTGAAGAAATCTGGACTCTGTAGGTAATGTTTGGCTTTAGTTTGAAGATAACAGAGCTCTAGACTGGTGCTACATTTCTCTGATGGCTTGAATATACAGTTCTCAGCAATACAATCATTTGGCTTTGATAAACATGTGTAGTAGGTCAGCCAATGTTTATATATGAAACACAACTTGGAAATGCGAAGACAAACAAAGGGCCTCTTTTCAAGTTTGTCCTACATCTTTTGAAAACGACTTCACCACAAACTTCTTCAACTGGTTTTTCTTCTTGCATAAGGATTTCATAAATGTTAACTAACGTTTTATCATATCATTGGGTTCAACCTCGCTAAAGGTTTCAGTATTTGTCTTTGGTTTGGAAGTCCAGGTCATGCTTTCAACTTCATGTATTGTGAATTCCTCTCAAAGCAATGCAGTATTAAAAGAGATTCCCATAAGTATTACATTTAAAAATTTATTCAGTAGGAAATGGCCTCAAGTTGCTCTGGAAATAACCGTGTCATTGAACATGTGAATCGCCACATTTTGAGAAATTCTGATAGTCTTGTTCTTCCATTTATTGTCCAATACAACGGAAGGAGCTCAAAATGGTATGGAATCCACAATGTTAATGTGACCTTCTTGCACTCTTGATAGTACTATCCATTTTTACCTGCAAATGGAAAATAGATAAAAAGGCACGTATCATCACTTGTGCATTGATTTTGTCTGCAGCATTTCTAATATTGGTATTATTCAGTTAACATCACAGCAAATGAAAATATTAAATTAAACACAACCACACTTGCTTTATCTTACTTTTGATTGAAGGTTGTACTTTAGCGTAATTCACCTTAATTTTCATAGTTCATACAACATATGTATTAATGATGAATAAGAATTAAAAACGTTATAAGAAGAAAAAATGTGACTATAATGATATCTTTATCATACAATAGGTTATAGTAATAAATGCACCTTCAGAGTAAATTACAATCGCCACCAGATGATATTTGCCGACGATTTTTATCTCATTCACATCTTCACTCTTCATCTTTAACCTTCAATTCGATTATTTTGCCAAAGATTAAGAAACTAAGCAAATGTAAAAATCAATTAAACAAATCATAAATAGATTTATTTCATTATTTGCAAAAATACTTTATAGGCGGGAATCTGAGGCCCGAAAAGAGGCTTAAAAAAGAAGTTCTTTTACCCCAAAGGGTAGAAAATTTTCATTGGTGTTTTTAAATAGCCTAAAGTATCCCTGAAAGTTCTAGAGGGGATGCCACTTCTGAAAGTGGTGCAGATTTTTAAAAAATGAAGTTTTGTAACATGACCGTCATTTGCTTTTGTTCTTTTTCTTTACATCACTTATATATACCAATTGCCCATTCTACCATTCTTATCATCCATTAACATCATTGAAACTAATTAGTTTGCATGGAATAAATAATATATTGGTATTTTGAGGCCTTGCTTATCAAAAATAGATATTTGAATGTCAATGTTGACATTTTCCTGCTGCTTTTGTTGCGTCTTTTTGTAAAATGTTATTCAACAATTTTACATGAGCACTATGTATTTACAATATATTGAGTAATATATTGAGTAAAAGACTAATTCATGTAGTTTTTGATCTAGATTTATGCAATTTTCCTTAAGACAGTTTGATTTTAATAAGTTTGCTGAGGGCAATATCATATGCTTGCATATGCTACATATAAACGCCTACTTTTCGACTCACTTGAACTAAAATGTATAGCAACAGGGTGGTTACTTGTAGTTGGCATTGGCACTTATGTTACTGTATACCATCAACACATTCTGTTTGTGACAATTTTTATAAGTTTTCTGACAGATATTGTTAAGCAAAGTGGTCACAACATTAGATTTTGTTTGAAATCATTTATGAAACAGACCTTATATTAATTAAAAAAAACCGGCGGCCTCCATGAATGGTCACATAAGGTTGATGAAATTTGTGATCTTTTAATATTGCGCTAAATTAATATGAAAAGCTCATGGAGCAGCTTTGTGAATTCTTTTTACAATGTATAAATCAACACTTAGCCTAAGATTAATTAGAGATCATGTCTAATTAAGTCAGCAGAGGAGACAATAATAGCCATTTAAAATGCTTCCGCATTATGTACTGCATGTATTGCCCTATCAAAAAGCGTCATATTTGCAATTATATGAGTATCTTACAAAACGCACACTTTATGTATACATTATTTGCATAGCTTACATTCATTGTTATCTCCCAATGAATTATCATTTGAAGACGTTGGTTTTGTCATTCTAAGCCATTTCAAACCTGGTTACTTTATTTATATCACTCTGTCATAAGGTTTCCTTATGTGTTTTTGTGTTGATTTCACGTCATGTCTGATGCTTTATCATCTTCATCACTCTCTGAATACAAGAAATGTTCTAGTCTATTTATACATGTTCATCATCACACAGACATGCATTGGAAAACCAGAACACCAGTCTTTTTTTTCAGCAACTGCATCGTCGCGACAGGCAGTTTGTTTTGCTTGAGCACCATTCCCCAAATGCCTTCTATTTCAATCTGTTCACAGATTCTTTCAACTCTTATTTCTCTGTTGTTTGATTTCCTTTTTAGGATGACCTGTACAACATTAGGGTCATACACATTTAATTCCACAAAAACATCTTCCAATCCATTCTCCTCCACAATCTTTCCTTTATTACCCATGAAGTTCATGACCCCGTACATTCCCCCATTTCCAACTTATCATTTTGGAACTCATTCATATTCTTCCATTTGATCAAGCGAGCTTTATGTGACATATGTCAAGTTTGGACCAAGGGCTGGGAACATTCTCTTGAAGGTGTAGATAGTATTGTATTTTGTGGCAGAGGCTGGGATCATTGGATAATAACCAGTTTTGGATTTTAGGATTGCTTGACTTGTGACTCACTTTTGCATAAACACTGTCCATCCTGGCAGTTAATTTTCAAGGCAATCAATGCCCATTTTAAACAGTTTGGTGGGCATCATTAGCAATTCAGTAAATAAGTTGTCTAAGGCTCTTTCATTTCCGTACTCCTCTGAGCAGGAAAAGAACCACCGTGTGATGGTCTTTCCGTAATAATGCAATGCGTTCTAATTCATCATAGCTGATGCTATGTCCATTTTTATTCACCAATGCAATTGCTCCTTAGGACTGTGTGAGCTGGTGGATTGCAAAACCAAGTCCTACACATGTATATGCTTTGGTATCTTGCATTTACTACCTGATTGTATAAAAAATATCTTGACATATCAACAACACTTTTTTGATGCAGTGAGGGACACTTCTCCTTTGTGTAGGACGGTTTCCAGTTTCACATTTTCCTCGGCCAAAAGAATCCAAGCAAGAAAAATAGAGAGCTCATGTGGCACTATTTTCTCCTCTTATTCAATGGTCATCATAGAAGGGTCGAGAGGCTGAACTTCAATACAATTCAATTTAAGTCACACTTCTTTAATCGCAGTAACAGTGCAGAATGAAAACAAAATCACACTGAGGTATTGGTTCATTCTCTCCTAACAGATCAGATTTTAGCTTTGTAAAGTTACTGCCCCTGTTTAGGTTTGCTGCATGGTTGATAACGTCTTCAAGTCCAAGATCGTTATCAACAATTATGTCAGAATTCCCTTTTAGATGTGATTTAAGAAATTGCAATCTGTGAGCATAAATTGACTCAAGTATGGCTTTGGGATTATTGTACCCAACGTGTTTTCTTCCTCTATTGGCATTGATTTACTCAACAGGTGTGGTACTTATGCAGCAAAACAGTAAGATCTGGATGTATTTCACTGATAAGATTCTCCAGTGCTGTATTATGCACATTTTCATTGTTAATGCTACTGCACTCTGTGACATATTGCTTAGTTTAAACTTATTTATTCTACATCGATTGTGAAACAAGATTTTACAATGTTGATAAATCATGCTCGATTCTGCTTCCTGGATACATAACCAGTGCTCACGCTGAATATAGATAAATAAAAGGTTGCAGGGCAGATCCCGCTACTCACGGGATTCAAACCCATGACACTCAAGTTTCGAGGCTAAGGCTCTACCCCTTGACCACTGCCCTCCTCCATCTTCCTTAATGTACCTGCTGTGAAATTCTCTGTGATAGTTAGCTTCATTGGCAATAAGTTTGCTATAATCACCCACTTTGCAGTCGAAATGTGTATCACACCCTTCTCTTGTTCTGCTCTCTAATGTTTTGCAAAATTCGAATGTTGCAATATCGATCTTCTGCTTGTTTTTCTTGTACGATTTCTTTTCACAAAAAAATGCAAAGATCTTTCCAGTTGAATGAACACCTTCATAAAAGAATAAAGACCCTTTGAATCGTTGTCCTGGTTTTGTTGTTTAAGCCTCGATGTATGATGACTGCTTGTAAATGTAATATAGCAGCTTTTGTGCAAAATGATTTCATTATTTGGGTCACTCATTTTCAGGACACAACTTGATTTGTTAACAATGTTGTCAAACTATCTTTTTGTGTCACTACCACAGCTTCATCTCAGCTCTGTAGTGTATCAAAAAAGCTTTAGACTCCTTGACTTGGTGTATTTCTGATAGGCTCATTGGTGTCATTTTGGCAAATTATGCACGAGTATGCTACAGGCTTTCTTTTAAAAGCAAACTAGCGCTCAGAAAAACTGCAAAACTGGGTAAAATGAGTTACAGATTAAGATAGAATATGTTAAAACATAGCGAAAAACCACTTGATCAAGACAATATAATGCCTGCACTATTTATTATTTATTTTTCAAAGTGCTATTTTTTTTACAAATTCGGTGCCCACCAATTTAACTTCATAGTTTACATTTAAGTAACATCTGAAATAGCAAGGAGGGCTCAGATTAACGAGTGGTGATCACCTGGTTAGAAAAATCACGTGAAACACATAAAAATACTGTCATTTATCCAATATTAACAACGTGAACATTCAAAATGGAGATTTTTTCGGGGTTTATTGGTTCCTGGAGTTTCTCGGTTGACCTAGTTTTAACGCTATTTGTAAACAAACCTTAGAGTAATCACTCTTTTAAAAGCATCATATTAATGTGTTACCTTCTCAACTCCTCTGTAAAAGGGAATTTAAAGTCCGTTTGAGTGCATTCTCAATTATTCAAGGACTTTCACAATTTGAGTGTATATTAGCGCAAGTATTGCTTTAAATGTTTCACGTTCAAAGGACTTACATCCATGTTTTCATCAAAACTACTTATTCTTACCCAAAAATAAAGTAAAACATCTTAAGACACTATGTAAAGTCTGTTTATAATGGTTCATGGAAAAAACCAAATTGATTTTTTGATTTTTCAAAAATATCATTGTTTTAGGGTGGGTGGGGTAACAAAATGGACCGTAGAAAAAATCTGCACCACTTTCATTTTTGGCATCCCCCCTAAATTGACATCTCTATACCTCTTCTACACCCTGGCACCAGCGGAAATTTTCTACCTTTCGGGGTAAAAGAAAAAAATATTTTCCGGGGCCAGAGACCCGCCTATTAAGTATTAAATAATTTTAACATATGAACATGATCGATTTAATTTAGTGAGTAAGAGAAACTTGTGTTTTCGTCAAATCATTATCTACAATGGCACTAATGGGCCACCGTAGTTTAAAAAAAAGAATAGCTATTCCGAGGTAAATATTTTATACTTATTTTATATGTTTGTCATTGTAAGGTGCATGTTTGTCATTTTATTCATGTTTAAAGATATATTTGAGTGTGAATGGTCATAAAACCGATGTTTTGGGCGAAATTAAACAAAACAAACACTTTTTTAATTACCCACGAAAACTCATTACAAAGCATTCTGCAGGCTATTTCAAAAACAATTTTTCATCTAAAATGTAATCATGAACATACAATTATGTTTTTATAAGATAAGGGCATATTTAAATGATAATAAGCTCAACTTACCCTTTCATGTGACTTTCAATTGCAAGTTGACCTCGAAATTTACCGATGACAGTTCACGCTATGTATGGTGGTACCTTCGAACCATGCAAAAACTCGCACTTTTCAAAAAGTTTAAATGCATTTTTCAGTATTTTTCCCTGGTTGGATTTCTGAGGACTTTTAATATGTTATAAAGGAAGTGTGCAGCTATAATAAAATCACAAATTTGTTTCTGTTGCAATTAGTTGTGGGTTGACTTACAGATTGACTGGACTATTAGGCTTTTAACATTGTCAAGAGAAAATCTTGAAAAGAAGGAATTAGTTTTAAAAAGCAATTCCTGCTTTTCATATGTCCTTTAAATATGTTACAACAAACTGGCACATGTTGAGTAACCATATTACCAGAGAGATACATAATTTAGCTACACTAAACTTGTAAAGACAGGTCAGCCATTTCTGCGGAATGGGACCTAATTCAGTGATTATTTACTGATAACAAAAGGTAAGCCATAACACCAGAGAGACCCTGTCAGCCATTTCTTCATGAGAGACATTCTCCAGCTTTGATACACTAATACGGACAGATAAGAAAGAGACCTTATCAGGTAGTACTGAGAGGCTTCCAAGATTTCATCTTTTCCTGGAAAGTAGGAAAGGTACATTCGCATTGTCACTTTACACGGTTTCAGGATGTTCCTTTCCCATAACTCTATTGAACTTTTGCGCCAGTTTTGCCTCGCCCCCCGCGTCCAAGAGCGACTGCATCATTTCTACACTACGTTTAAAGGCGGGGTTTCTGGACATCTTTTTCGCCATGAGGCGGGAGAGTTTTATCTGAACTCGACCGATCTCCGTATCCTCAACGTCGATATCGCCCTCCTGCGCCGCGTAAAATTTACTCATCTTTTTCCGGTGCTCCTTCTGGGCCGCCATTAGCTCACTGTACGGACGAACATAAGATAAGATAAGATAAGGCAAGGCTAAGACAAGGCAAGGCAGAAATAAAGCAAAGCTAAGATAAGATAAGGTAAAAATAAATCTTAGCAAAGTGCTATTCTGACATAAATTTAACATTCAAGAGTAAAGGTTATCTAGCACTAATACAATCAGCTAAATAATACCGTAATTATCAACATCCGGGTTTTTGGGCAGGTAACATGTCAAATCGTCTAGACTGTATTGAGTAAATGCAAATCACCATTTTTATTTTCTGGTTCTTTGCTTGAAATAATTTCGCATTTTGGTGATATTGGCTTGGATAAAGGATAAAAGCAACTTCATAATTATCCCGCGTTTGCAGTTAATGATGGAGTGTTCACTAACCCCATTTATTGGCCTCAAATTTTGCAAAAAATGAGAATTAGTGTTAACACAAAAATATGACGTTTTTTGTTGAAATAGATACTTAAATGACTTGAAAAGCATAAAATTTTATCATATTAACAAAAAAATCACTTTATATAACCCTCCAAAGGTATCATGGTTTCGTACTTTTCACCGTTTTTTCAAGATTTTGGACATGTTTTCTCAAATTCTTGATATGAGCGCAAGCGAGTACCACGACAAAATATATATTTTTGGAAACGTTGTAAAATTATGAACAGATGATGTAAAAATCGTCGTGGTACTCGAATGCGCTCATATTCTATTTTTAATAATTGCTTCCAAGAATTGACGTAAAATCTCCTATGTCAACGTTACAAGGGAAAAGTAACAATGTGGAATCTTGTAAAAAACCCATTTAAAGAGAGAGAGAAATAGAGAGAAATTATGCCAAAAATACATGATTTATACTTTTTAACACTTTTTTAACTCAAACCTTCCCATATTTTGTCGATCTTGTAAAATAACATGTAAAACTTTCCATCGGAACGATGTAAACAATACACTCCATTTCGAAGCGTTCGCGGCTTTTGCAATCATAAATCCCATTTTTCAAACAGGTAAGCTGCTCCAATCTAAGCTTAGCATTTGATTTACATTGGCATATATGTTTAGCGAGAATTAATCCTGGGCTAACTTCATAAAACACGAAATATATCGACATTTTTCGAGGCACCCAAAATTGGTCTTATCCGAATATAGGGCTAGTTTTTACCGAAACTGTCAAACTATGAGATCTAGCAAAGACCTAATAAACACAGATAAGCAACTCTGCAAAATACCGTTCTTTCTCGTGTTGACATCTCGTTCGCGAGATTTTGCCTTCCTTTTAATACAGACGCTTTATTTTGTTAATCAAAGCGTCTGCCGTCGCTGATCAGCTATGGTAGCCCTTTTATTGACCCTCCCGACCCCAAAAACCAATAAACAGATGGCCACCAGCTGTGGTGCCCTGCTGGGATAATTACCGGGGATTATAACTTATTGTAATATTGCACTTATTCAAACTGAAATGTTTAGCTAAATTTTATGACGGAGGAAAATTTCAGCAGCAAAATTTACTGTTAAAATATTAGCTTGAATCTATACTTTTGTGGAATGGGTCTCTAAATGGGAATTCTCTTTTTTTGCGGCATATCATGTACAATATTCCATGAATTGATAATTCGTAATGGGGAACATTCTATTTTCTTTGAAAAATGTACTCAATACCATCATCATCCCCATCTGTATCATCATCATCACCATCATCATCATCATCATCATCATCATCATCATCATCATCATCATCATCATCATCATCATCATCATCATCATCATCATCATCATCATCATCATCATCATCATCATCATCATCATCATCATCATCATCATCATCATCATCATCATCATCATCATCATAATCATCATCATCAACAATGTTAGAATTATAATATCAAACAACAACTAGCTTAAGGTTTTATCCATTCTAATAAAATCTAGATATAAAAAATAAATATATGAATATATGAAAAAAAGTTCTTGATCTTCCCTTGTTCAATAAAAATATGTGTAATGAATCAAAGTTTGTCTAAATCAACCCACTTTTTGTTTTTGTTTCCGAGGAGTTAGACAAAAACTATTGCTCTACTACTTAAACATGCAACCATATAATTTAAAAAAACCAAGACCAGATATGAGAATTTAAATGCCTCTCAACATCACAAAAATGTATAAAAGTCCTTGATCTTCAATTGGTCGATAAAAATATGTGTAATGAATCAAAGTTTGTCTAAATCAACCCATATTTTGTTTTCGTTTTCGAGGAGTTAGGCGAAAACTATTGCACTACTACTAAAACATGCAACCATATGATTTAAAAAAACCAAGCCCAAATAAGAGAATTAAAATGCCTCTCAACATCACAAAAATGTATAAAAGTCCTTGATCTTCAATTGGTCGATAAAAATATGTGTAATGAATCAAAGTTTGTCTAAATCAACCCATATTTTGTTTTTGTTTCCGAGGAGTTAGACAAAACGTATTGCTCTACTACTTAAACATGCAATCATATGATTTAAAAAAACAAAGACCAGATATGAGAATTTAAATGCCTCTCAACATCACAAAAATGTATAAAAGTCCTTGATCTTCAATTGGTCGATAAAAATATGTGTAATGAATCAAAGTTTGTCTAAATCAACCCATATTTTGTTTTTGTTTTCGAGGAGTTAGACAAAAACTATTGCTCTACTACTAAAACATGCAACCATATGATTTCAAAAAAACAAGACCAGATAAGAGAATTTAAATGCCTCTCAACATCACAAAAATGTATAAAAGTCCTTGATCTTCAATTGGTCGATAAAAATATGTGTAATGAATCAAAGTTTGTCTAAATCAACCCATATTTTGTTTTCGTTTTCGAGGAGTTAGACAAAAACTATTGCACTACTACTAAAACATGCAACCATATGATTTAAAAGAACCAAGACCAGATAAGAGAATTAAAATGCCTCTCAACATCACAAAAATGTATAAAAGTCCTTGATCTTCAATTGGTCGATAAAACTATGTGTAATGAATCAAAGTTTGTCTAAATCAACCCATATTTTGTTTTTGTTTCCGAGGAGTTATGCAAATACTCTACCATCCCATCCAATTCCAGACATATAGCACTTTCGGTTCTATTGATGATACACATTTTAAACACGTGTTTCACCAGTGGTAAATGGAAATCAATTGTCTCATATGCAATTATTAATAAAATCAACACACTAATAAAGGAATGTTAAAACTATCGAAAAATTGATAAAATAAACGTTAGTTTTCACACTTAATTCAACCTTCGTTTACATCGTCTAGCTGGCAGACACACTTCAGTGCCGACGAGATAAGGAAGTCTCGCATAGTCTCCCGAAATCTCATCCTCCACGAGATGATAAGGGAGTTCGGTCTTTACCTATGGGGAGTTGCTTATCTGTGTTTATTAGGTCTTTGGATCTAGTTATAAGCTTTATCAGGTCTATGTCTCTATTTTAATGGTTATACTTTTGAAAGAAGTGGAAATTCATAAGTTGATTGATATTCGATTGTTATGAAGAGTTGGATATATTTTGAAATAAAGGCTTTATTGTTTTGATTAAATATAACATCGGTCCAAATCTATTTTTAGAAAATGTTGACTTGGTGTAGACTAAATTCCTACCATTCAAATAGTTGCAGGAATAGCTCAGTGGTTTACTTGACGGCATATGTTCTATTTAATTTCAATATCTTTGGCTTGTATCAATCACGTCAATCTTTAGTCTTTATCAATTTTCATTATTTAAATCATAGTGGTCAATTTATTTCCATGTGAACAATGTCTGGGACCATTTATTCATACCCATTCTTCTTTTTCAGTGAGACACGTTTACTATGTCCCTGATGCTTATTAGGCACATGTCCTAGAAACATCATCATATTAATAACCTTTCAGTTCATCTTTAATGACTTTTAGGATTGTATCGACCAGTTAAAGCCATTTAAGACAATTTGTTTGTAAACAGCAATTAGGACAGAAATTGGACAATGTTTCAACATAGGGTCAACTCTAGGCATTTGTTGAACACAACACTTTTATTCCGTATGATGGAAGGTCTTGTACTGTGCGTATCAGTGAGGGTTCACTTTATAACCAACCACAGTCTTCACTATTCAAACAGCAACAGACGAATTTACAGCAACAGCTGAACTATATCTTAGTCGGACAGTCATGAATGTTCTTAAAAAAAGTAGACATGTATGGCTTACTAAAGATTATTCCTTGAACTTTGGTAACATAATTGGCAGCGACTTTACAGCTCTGACTAAACTTACTGGGCAGCAGTTTGGCGATATTTGCATTCCACTTATTGACAAAGTGAAAATCTCCATAAACAGATCATCCAGAACAAGCATAGCATATTCCTTGTTAATTTATTACCTGACATGTCCATAAAGCCTTTCTGGATTGATCATTCATATATCTACTGTTTGGTTGGCAGTCTTTACAGAGCGCCAGTCGCTCTTGAGAAACCTTATTCATCTCTACCTTTAAATTGGAACATTACATGGCAAATACTTATCTTAGGGCATACTTGTACATCGTTTTGCGAAATCTTCGTTTGCCCAGAATAATCGAAAATCAACTAAATAAAGTCTTAGCGTCTTGTTCCAAGATTATATAATGGGTCAACATTCTTATCACATTATGGTAGAAAGGAGAGTCTAAATACAACCCATTACCATCAATGATCCAAGTTTTGCAATTAAAGCACTGAATCCCCTTATGCCCATTCCACGAGAATTTGTTCATATAGGTTTTCAGCATCTTAAATGTCGATATTATAATTTGTCATTTGATAAGTGATGAGGATTGTTTAAATCATCTTTCTAACATGTGTTATTCTCACAACATATTTGCTGAGACTGTCCCTAGGCCAGATATGACAAATGTTGATGATCCTTTGTCCGAACAAGATAGCTGCGCCAAAAGTTTTTTTTCACCTACTTTTGCCAATAGTAGCCACATTGTGTACCCGGCATGGGTTGACAGTCAACTTTCCGGTTCTGGTGGTATATGATAACATGTTCAAAACAGTCGGTCTTCGACTGTAATTTATCTGCCGAGTATTAGACATAACGCTGTCATAAAGCCTGGGCTATCGTATTTCACCAGAACTGGAAAGTTGATGATCACCATGTTGCCATCATTTGTAAAAGTAGGTGAATAAAGCAAAAATACATATTCCGTCTTTGGGCAGCCATCTTGTTCAGACATAAGATTGTAAACATTGGTGATGTGATTCTCTGGCCTGGTGCCTATAAGACCATTGACCAGTAGTTACATTAAAGTGTGTCTACAGTCAATTGGTAGATATATGAAAACTGGTAAGATATTGAATCATAAAGGTATTACTACACATTAAAGTGCAAGCGTTACATACATAATCAAACTGCAAAATCAATGATGCGGAGTGGTTTGCAAAACACGTAAATATATTCTTATACTCACTTTTCATATTTGCATACTACACACAGTAAAAAGAAAACCTGTATTCCCAACCTTGAAATCAGAGTTGCGCGGCAGAAGTTTTTGTATTGTTGATGACCTACCCACGGCTGTCAGAGAAACCGTTCGTAAAATTCTACAGGAACATTTCAGGTCATGATTGATACGTAGGTGGGAGAAATGTGTATCATGTGAACAAGAATATTTTGAAAAGATGTAACAAACGACTGTTTCAGACAGATTTTGCAGATGCTATATTTCCTTTATGAGTAAGTTGTCCCGCTCTACGTTACATGACGTTGCCCCGCTCAACGTTACATGAGGTTTGCCCCGCTCAAAGTTACATGAGGTTGTCCCGCTCAAAGTTACTCGACGTTGACACAGTGACTATTGATTGTGCATCAGAGCAATTTGTATCATTTTTCTCTTTGGGTTTATGAGCATAGAATATCAAACTAACACTTTTGAAAAAATTCAAATATTCACATTAATAAATAAGTTATGAATGTTTTCCGGATGTTTATCGAACACCCATCATACATTTAACTAGTAAGTCTGTGGTTAAGAACATGTACAATTTTATAGAATGTTTATACAAATACTGAATTGAATATTGTTTCAATGGTTATCATTTGATAAGCAAAACAGTTCTACAAGGTAAGGTATGATAAAAGCATATTAAAGATACTATAGATGCAAATTCAAAAGCAAATTATCTTTGAAATACATATTTACCTTGTTTAAGAACGTTAATTAGTTTGCATTTAACAGTTCTTAGTTACCATAGTTACAAGAAGTTGATGTTTAAATGAACATATATTAATCATTATGACTTCTTCGACAATTACTTAAAAAACAACTAAGTTTGTGAGAATTTGGTTTAAGTTAAACACATAAACAAAGTATTTGATATATGTGCAACATGTTACCATGGTAACAGAAATATGAATACTTTTAATGAAATGCTGGTGTTTGATAATATTTTCTTGTTGTAAAAATTTTCATAACTCAATTTTATTATTTTGTCATGTATTTTCCATTGTAATAACAAAACCAAAATTTGATTTAACCAAATTTCTTGTTATTAGCATTCCGTTGCCATGGCAACCGCTATGCAGGAATCTAAAAAACAAACTTGTTTTCAGTCAACCCATGCCTCAGACACAAATTTGTGATGAATTCATCCATTTTTGACATTGGGCCATTTTTGATAGTTAGTGAACCTACCCCTTTCAGGAATGCGCTTTTCCTAGCCATATAATTGTTTCAACCCTGGACCCATAGAATCAATTGTTGCTGTATTTTATTTTATTTTATTTTTTTTTATATGGGTTTTACATCACATCAACATTATTTCAGTTATGTAGCCATGCCCGACTCTTAATGATGGAGGAAGACCCTATACTCAACTGCCCATAAGGGCTGGTCAAGGCGGGTAGAACCATCGGCATTCCGTAAGTCAGTCGGGAGGTTTTATTAAACTGAATGACTGTTTAAATGGCAATAACACGTTGTAATGTATACAAATAAAACATTTATCTGGGCACTTGTATTAAACTAGTATTTATAATTAATAATTATTAAAATAGAGAGGGACAGTTGGTCATGAATGAATAACATATTAAAGATTTTCAAACATTTCCTTTTGGGCAGTTTTTAGCCTGGCTGTCTTTTGAACAAACTTAGTGGAAGACCATAAAAGCATGCAACACTATACTTAATATAAAATCAAGGTTAATTGGCTGCATAGGAGAAGACTTCTAAAGATTTTCTTATATACATTTACGTTAAATTGATATGTCCCTGGGGTGGGGTGGGGAGCCATTTTATGCCCAGGTGTCATAATTTGATCAATGTTGATAGAGAACAACAAGAGAGACGATGATTTTTTAATATTTTCTTATATAATGCTATGTCAAACTGTTATATGCAGCTAGGGCGGAGCCATGTTAGACCAGGGGGTCATGATTTAAATAAATTTTGTAGAGGACCAATAGATGATGCTACACACCAAACATTAAAGCTCTAGGCAATATGGCTCCAGAGAAGATTATCAAATATTTTCTTACATACTACTGTGTATTACTGATAAGCCCATAGGACATAAACATTATAGGCCCAGGGGATCATGATTAAAACGAACTTGGTGGAGGACCAGTAGATGATGCTACATACCGAATATCAAAGCTCTAGGCCTGGTGGCTCCGGAGAAGAATATCATTGAAAAGTTTCTTATATACTGCTACGTATAACTGATAAGCCCGTAGGGCGTGACAACTGAAGACCCAGTGGTCATGATTTGAATAAAAGACTTTGTAGAGGAACATTAGATGATGCTACATACCAAACATCAAAGCTCTAGGCAATATGGCTCCAGAACATTGTAAAGACTTTTTTATATAAGGCTATGCAAAACTGATAAGCCCCTAGGGCGGGGCCATTTTAAATTCGAGGGTCATGATTTGAACAAATATGGCAGAAGACCTTAATGTGATGCTGCATACCAAATATCAAAGCCTAAGGCCTTATGACTCCAGAAAAGAAGATCTTTAAATATTTTCCTATATAAGGCAACCTTAAATTGATAAGCCCCTAGGGCGGGGCCATTTAAGGCCCAAAGGTCATCATCTTATCAAAATTTGAAGATGACTAATAGATAATGCTACATACCAAAAATCAAAACTCTAGGTCAAATGGATCCTTAGAGAACGAAGATTTTTAAACCTTTTTCTACATTATTAAGGTAATATAAAACTGATAAGCCCCTAGGGCGGGGCCATTTTTAGCCCAGCGATCACAATATGGACAAACTTGGTAGAGGTCTAGTAGACGATATTACATATCAAATATCAAAGCCCTAGAACTTATGGATAAAAGGAGAAGATTTTTTTAAAGATTTTTTCATTTAGGCTATATATTGCTAATAAGCCCATTTTCAAAGTCCCATAACTCCGTAAAGCCCCAACGGAACTTTGCAATCTTTCGTCTGCTTATGCCCCATAGCTAGAGGGTCAAGAAAAACATAACCTTCAAAATTCTCCCTTGGGGGGAGCAGGGCCTTTTCTGGCTCAAGGTCTATTATGTATACCTTTGTAAAACAGGGTTTTGTTAGTTTAGGATAGCGGAATGTAAGACGAACATTCCGGGCTCGATCCTAACCCGCGCTGCTCGATTCGTGCGAGGTGCCTTTTATCAAAACTGTTCAGATGACTTGCCTAGGTACTGGTGATCTTTTAACAGCTATACTTAAACTGACAAATCATTAAATTGTTCACAACTATACTTCTTCGATTCTTAGCAAACCGACATATGCATAGTCAATAGGCCCGATATATAATAACTTATAACTTATATATATTAACAAGGATTCAGATCCAAATGATTATATTATAACGGCCGGAAATTCAAAATCGCAATCTAAAATTCTATCGGATTATAATATCTATGTTCTGAAATAACGCGTTTGAAAGTACATTTTACCTGATTGGAAGGTGTATTAAGAAAACGCTTTATATCCGGAACAGTGTCATTCATTCACTCAAAAAGGTGTAGTTAAATAAAGGGTTGAGTAACATAGGCGTAGGAGCCCCAAATATCCAGGCTGGGGGGGGGGGGAGGGGGGGCGGGCAGAGTATACTTTGGCCCCTCAATATTCACAATGGCAAATGAAGATATTTGAAAAGAAAAATGAAAGAAACGAAATTTAGCAGCAGAATAAAGATAAATGTGTATAATGTGTATTTTTGTGCTTTATCTAATACCAATTCGGCTTTTGTTACGAACAATAATCAAAATCTTTTTGACTTCATCATCGCAAATAACAATCTGAACACTTCGGGTTTATCCAATGAAAACTCGGCTGACAAAAATACCCAGGAGGTTTTGATTGACAAAAACAATGTTCTAAGGAGTCAAACTGAATTTTGTTTTCAATCATTAGCTAAAGCTTAAAGAATGATTAATTTTTTTGACTGTATTAGTTGCATCTGTGGCTGTGACAGCCTGGTCGCTGTTACTTTTGGTTTAGATGAATACATTTGATTTCCGCGTGAGATCGAGACACGGTATATCCGTTTTTCTTTTTCTTTTTTTTTTTTATTAAAGATACACATTTTCATACGCTTTCTTTTAATTCTTATAATGTTATTAAATTTGTAAATGCATGAATAGTCATGAAAAAGTTTGGGAACATTTATTTTTAGACCGGTCCTTATCTGAAGTGTCCCCCACCCCCACCCCCACCATGTTGAAAACACTCCTATGAGTAAATTCGCTATCAGGATCTACACGGGAAAATGAAAGCTTTTGTCATTTCGACGATCAATAAAACTTCAACCCTATTATAATAACAGCTGCACAGAGAGAAACGAATACTTTGTCAAACAAAGATTAAATAGGCACGACATCTACAGGATGTGCATTATTCATAGATATTATCTAAAGGCCTATCTGGAAGATTGAGATTTTAATCCATTTACAATGAGTTGTCTTTTTTTGATCAATTTACATGACAGGTGTATACAGCTTAACGTGAAATAACTAAAGTTTTGAGCTTCTCTACCCCGTTAAAAATTGTTTGGTAAAACTATGGCCTATGTATCCTGCAGAGTTAACAAACTGTTTAAACGGTTTATTTCGTAAACACTGATCCTTTATTTTCAGCAGCTAAACGGTTTCAGAACATCTTTGGACCAGAATTTAATTGGGTCAATAATAGCTCCCAAACCTTGTGATACTTGCCTAGTCTGGGGTCCTGGGCAATGAGAGGGGTATACGCATGGGCAAGGTTACCGTTATACTAAAAAGTTTACGCTTAAGATTTGCGTAAGTCTAAAACAACAATTCCTTTTATTTCAGAATTGGGCGAAGAAATAATGCAAAGTAACACATCATTGGAATGAATCGTCTCTCCGAGACGCTTCCTATGACGACTAACATTACAATATTGTACTTTTATTGAAGATTCTATCCATGTGTATCAGTTATGACTTATGCAAAAAAAATTCCTTAAGTCGCTTAGTGACACAGTACGCAAGACCCCAGGCTATCACTTGCCATGTGTCTTTCAGCAATCGAAAGACTATTTATAGATTTAATTTTCCATCGAAGCACCGAAAGACGCTAAAACTCGTTTCACTCGTTATTTAATGAAAAACGATCTTTTCGGCATCTTTGAAATACAGAAAATGAATATGAAAGTTTTTGATGAGGATAATTCAAGTCGCCTTTCGAACACGTGTTAGT
>OX401408.1:29830858-29879409 GCA_947846245.1 Cerastoderma edule | reverse complement strand
ATTGGTTCAATTTAGGCCAAAACAACGGTTGTTGAAGTGGGGTTTTTTTTAAATTATTTTTTATATCATTAATACTTCTAGGACCGCCAACAGGTAATTTCGGGTAAGCATGGTCCGGATCAGGCAGGGGTCGGAAGTTCGCCTTGAAATAAGTTATAACTTCAGTGGAAATATTTCCAACAAAATGTTTTAAAGCCCGTGAAATGGGCAATAGAATTTAAAAAAAGTATGATAATGGGTTTGTGTTTGAATAATTTTACGGATGCTCGAAAATTGGTACAATTTGACTAATTTCCGACTGCACTTATGAGGTGTTGCACTGCGTATTTATAGGGAGTACGGACAGACACAAAGACACGACATTAGAAATAAACTAATACATTGTAAAAGCGGATAAGTCCCAATCGATGGGTAAAATTCAAGACAACTTTCGGACTTTAAATAGGTAAATCGAATTTTTTGACTTTTTTTTTCGAACCGATTTCTAGAATTCCGGAAATATTTCGGTTGCGGACCATGGGTTGGATGTTCGCCTCGCAATGTGTTTAACTTTTCGATGGGAATGTTTCAAATATATTCATTCTTTAGGTCAGGAAATGGAAAATTAGAATCTGAAAAAAAAGTGGTAAATCTTGAATGGTGTCTAATTTTATGACCGTTTAAAAACAGGTGAAAATCGTTTTCTAATGTTATAATAACTTAATAAATGTCACATAGCTAAAACTGCCTTTTTAATGTAATTTGCTTTAAGTACTGGTTCTTACATTCTTCTTACGGTAACAATGCAAACCTTGTGAAAAACGTTTATTTCAGAAAGTTTAAAATTGAAAGTTCGTTTGAAGGACAAGTTCCCCCAGTTTTGTCAAACAGGCGAAAATAGAAAATGGTCTCTTAAGGCAAAATCTTGACTAAAAAGCCTAGAAACCGTCTCTGTTATGTTCCAGGCCTTACTAGGCAAGTTTTAAAACCTAATACAAGTTTCTATGATTTCATTTTTGTTCGAAATTCTCTGTACCTTAATTGAGTTCTTAGAATAGGGTAAGATGGTAGGCCTATACCTAGGTACCCATCTAACTAACAATGTTTATATTTTTCTTTCTTTGTTTTTATCGCATTTTTTTTTAGGGTGGGGTTATAAGTCATACCTAAGGTAAAAAAAATAACACTTAGATATTCAAAAAGGTATCAGCAATTAATAGAAGATTTTGCATATATGTCAGTATATCCTGAATTGGCCCATAATTGCTTAACAGTGTTTTGTATACATTTAACTCATTGTCGTCCATTTATCTGTCTGTTTGTACACATGTTTGTAAGTAGAAGGTATAGCCGAACTATATTAGCTATGAAGATCCTTGTCCGATTGTCCATAAACCTTCCATACGTGGTCTCCCACATCAAAGTGTGGTTATATTGACCAAAGTTTAGAATCTACTTGTTAAAAACAGCAACAATATTTGCTTATGAAATGTTCATATAGAAGGTCTTATACAATGACAACAAAAACATCTACTATCGTGATTATGTGTTTGTTTGTATGAGGCGTTATACAATTTCTCCGTTTTCCCTTACTAATCCACTAAAAACTCTGAAAGCTTGTCGAATTTCATGTTTTTGGACAAGTTCTATGGGAGTATGAGGCTTCTTTTCACACTCATTTTATACATATTGCTAAATTAACATTAGTACGATACTAATTAATACCAGTTAAGACCATCTTAGTATGTCTATTCGTGGAACTCTGGGTCCGTGACCAACTTGCGAGAAAAAGCTTGGATTCTGGTACAGATAGGTGCTCGGATAATTGTCTTGACATTATCTTAAAAGTACCTTTATCCAAAGCATTATGTATCTACAAAGCCTATTTCATATTAGAAACTAGTACAGAGTATATCATTGAGTATTTTCGAAATCTCGAAAGCATTTTTTGTTCTTCCAGATTTTTGGCGCCCTGTAGACCCAGCACTTTGTTTTCTAGACTCAGGGAATTGTTGAACCAGGGCGGGACTTGTTGACACAGTGTATGAAATGGTAGACCTATAACAATGGTACCTAGCTCGTTAATATTTAGAAATCTAGCACTGGTGATTGTCGGCCTGACAGCAGGTTCTACTCGGCTTGACCAGCCCTTGTTGGTAATCAAGTTAAGAGGTATTCCTCTATCATTCATGAGTCGGACATCGCAACATAACTGAAATACTGTTGGTCTGTAAAGCCCTAATAATAGAGTAGGGGTTTGCAGACCTACAGAAATGTTTGTAAACCTAGCACCGGTTGGTAGGCCTACAATTGTGGTTTGTAAACTCAGCACTGAAATCTAAATACCAGCACCTGGGTAAAGAGGGGTCCTGCGTGGCCCAGTGGTGAACTCGGAACACATGGTCCCCGGTTCGAGCCCCTACATAGACCTCTGGTTTCGTGGGAGTTGCCTTTGGCAAGTCATTTCAGAGCCGTTTAGAACTCATTCATCCAGGAAAGTCGTTACAAAACAGAAACATGTTGGTACGGCACTGACGAAGAAAACATACATGGGACCTGTGTCAGAAACCTACTAAAACTATAACTAGACCCATAAAGAAGTATGCGGACCTAGTACAGGGGCGACCTAGTACAGAGGCTTGTACACGTTATGCCAGATTTTGTCCAACTAACACCTGGACAAGTTGACCAAACACTGGCGTTAAGGATATTGCCATAGTAAGAGATCTGTCCTTTATTTAGGGACCATGGTCATTTGACCTGTAACAGGGGTTAATAAAACATTTTTTATGTAGATAAAAGCAAATACTTTCTTTGAATCAAAATGCTTTATTTACTGAACTAAATCATACAAATTAAACAAAATCATTCTAGAAATAAACAATACACTACTCTAAGTAATAGAGAGCAGATAAATATCACATGTTTGGTTGTACTGACCAACATAATACAAACTTATAAATAAGGAAAATAGCATGAATTCAAAACCAATTAAATATATGTGAAACACTGATCTTACTCAATAAACAGAGAAATATCTTCAAATGAGTGATGAACTTAATTGAAATCTTATTAGGCGAGGTCAATTTAATAGTGTTTTTTTTGTCTGGTCCAACATCTGTGCATCAACTTTGAGGGTAGATCATCACAAGCCTTACTCCAAGTTGTTTGGCAATAACCCATGCTGAAAAGAAACATACATTAAGTTTAATAGAAAATCCTAAAAAATAAATAAAAGAGGAAGAGAGGAAGGGAGAGAATACCGATGAGGGGAAGAGAGAGAGGAAGACAGATATTGATAGACAATATGGAGAGAGAAATGAGGGATAGAGAGAATAAGAAAGCAAAATAGATTGACAGAACTAGAGACATTGAGAAAAAGAGAGTGAGTGCTAGAGACATTGAGAAAAAGAGAGTGAGTGAGACAGAGGAGAATGATAGTGAAAGACAGTGAATGAGAGTGAGAGAGAGAATGAATGTTCCAGGGGAAAATAGCAAGGGAGAGAAAAACAAAAGGAGAGAAAGAGAGAGAGAGATTGAGAGATAAAGAGAAGAGAAATGGAAAGAGAGACATACATGAAGACGGTCAACAAAAATAGAGAGAGACAGACAAGGACAAAAAGAGAGAGAGAAAGAGAGCAAGAGAGCAGAGAGAGGGAAAGGGATAAAGAGAGAGAGAGGGTGAGTAAGATAGATAGAGAGAGAGCAAAGAGAGAGCAAGGAAAGAGAAAGAGAGATAGAGAGAGCAAGAGAGAGATAGTAAGCAAGAGATATGGAGGGAGAACAGAAGAGAGAGAGAGAGAAAGAGAGAAAGAGAGAATGAACATGGGGTCAATATGGAGACAGAGAAAGGGAGAGAGGGAAACAATGAATGAGAGAGAACGAAAGAAAAAGAGAGAAAGATAGTGAGAAAGAAAGAGAGAGTGAGAGAGTGAGAGAGAGAGAGAGAGAGAGAGAGTAAACAAGAGATACGGAGGGAGAACAGAAGAGAATGAAAGAGAGAGAGAGAGAGAGAGATAGGAATACATGGAAGAGAATTGATATGGGGTTAATATGGAGACAGAGAAAGGGAGAGAGGGAAACAATGAATGAGAGAGAAAGAAAGAAAGAAAGAGAGGGTGAGAGTAAGGTAGAGATAGAGAGAGATGCATATAGAGGAATGAAAGAGAGGAAGATAGAGGGGGAGAGTAAAGAGAGCAAGAACTAGAGAGGGTAGAGACATACACAGAGAGACTGAGAGAAGGAAGGACAAAATGAGGGAGAAAAAGAACAATGTAAATAGTGAGAGAGAGAGAGAGAGAGAGAGAGAGAGAGAGAGAGAGAGAGAGAGAGAGAGAGAGAGAGAGAGGGAGAGAGAGAGGGAGGGAGGGGGAGAGAGAGAGAGAGAGAGAGAGAGAGAGAGAGAGAGAGAGAGAGAGGGAAAGGGAGAGAGGGTGAGTTAGATAGAGAGAGCAGAGAGAGTGAGAGCAAGGAGAGAGAGAGAGATGAGAGAGAGAGAGAGAGAGAGAGAGAGAGAAAGAAAGAGAGAAAGAGTGATATAGGTAGGAAGCTAGAGATATGGAGGCAGAACATAAGAGAGAGAGAGATAGAGAGGGATATAGAGAGAGATATGGAAACAGGGAAGAAGAGATAGTGATTAATAATGAGGGAGATGGATGAGAGAAAATAAGGGATAAATAGAACGATAGGGATACAGGGGAAAGAGATAGACATCGAGAGTGATAAGGAAGGAAACATTAAAAGATAGGGATACAGGGAGGAAGTTAGGGATGGTTAAAGGGAGATATCTTGAGAGATAAGAAGTTATAGGGAGAGAGATAGGGAGGGACATAGAGAGAGATAGGGAGGGAAGGAGGGATGGTGGAAGAGAAAACTCAAAATGACATGTTCTGGTTGACTATTTACCTTCTTTCACCACAAATGAACAGAACCATAGAAGATATAAAAACTATAAAATTCTATGATGCAAACATGAGATATAGACATTTTAAGAAGAGGAGATTTTTTTAATGAATTGTGTTTTAAGGTGTACCGACAGCTAAGGTCATTTAGCATGGAGATCTTTTCAGATTAAGGACAGACATAGAAGAAGTAAAAGAGGAATGGACCAAAATAGAAATTTCTAATATTTTACCAGAATCCGCTAATGGTCACCAGTCACCATAATTGTATTAGCACACATTCTGTTTTGGAGATAATAGGCATCATCATAAATACTCCATGGTACTGTTCCTGTAAAATAGCAAATTCATACCATACAATTGAAAGCATAATACTGTACAGACTAAAGTACTTATAAGCAAAATCTACTCAAACTGACAGGAGCTACTTCTGAAAGGCTATAGAGTCCATTGACATGTACAGATGCCATGTTGAAAAACCAGAGAAAAAAAACTTTGATAAAATGATATGTTAGCTTACAAGTCAAGTTTGACAAATCTTTGGTTAGTTGGTTTGATTGGGTTTAAGTGCCATTTTCAAAAGCATTACATTCACATTACAGCAGTCGCTGCACCTATCCATGTGTCATATTACAGCAGTCGCTGCACCTATCCATGTGTCATCCATTTTCAAAAGCATTACATTCACATTACAGCAGTTGCTGCACCTATCCATGTTTCATATATATCCTCAAAATAAAATAAAAACATTTTACCCAACCCTACGACTGCTTTCCCAAATTGATATAATTTACCAGTTGCTAGAAATGCATAAATCATGAAGCATTAACTTCATTAATTGTCGGCAAGAGTAGCGGCTGAGCCAGGTAACAAACCTAAGGGCACCTGTATTCCAAATCAGGCATGTTACAAACTAACTTGTTAAGGACTATCTACCTAGATACCAATGTATTTTTCAAGAAATAAGATCTGGGGCCGTATCACCAAGTTGACATAAGTTTTTCTTAAGTTAAGTAAAATCTTAAAATAATTTTACTTAGGTAAGAAAATTATTTTCTTAAACTTAAGTATCATCAGCAACTGTACTTAAGATTTTCTTACGTAAGAAAATCTTAAATGTAAGGAAAAAGATAAGAAATTTCTTATCTCCGTTGTTATGGAATTCTGGGGTTTCCAGTGTCTTAAAATAGTAACGGAAGTTCTTTCCGATGTGCGCGCATCCCGTCATCCCGTGTAACTCACTAACTGTCCGATATTGCAGAAAGCGTCTCTTCTTGTCGGAAGAATCTCTTAGATCTAGAATATACTGTAGACTACTTTCATTTTCGCTTTTCTTACTTAAAAGTTGACATGATTTCTATTTTTGTCATAACGCAAACTAGTCTATATCACGTGCATGGTTTAAATAATAATGATGAATAAAACCTCATTTAAACTCGTAAAAATGCATCGTGAGCTATCTAGTATCTAGAGTTTCTACTTTTGTTTACTAATCTACATAAAGAGGGGGGAGATGCTCGTGAAATATGATTTAGAAATAATCAGTGACATATTTGCACATCACATTGGGAATCATTGGTCAAGACACCCCCCCCATCCAAAAAAAATACATATATAAATCAGAGACATAGATAACAGAGATCTCTGTTATCTATGTCTCTGTATAAATTAATAAAATAAATGTGAAAATAGGCAAAGCCTATTTAAACCATGATAAAGATTTCTTCCATTTATGCAGTGCTAATTCTGGATTATCATTTCACATGATGTGTTTTCCCTTTTTAATGTATCAGTTTTAGGCACAGAAGGATTGTCTTGTCAGAACGCAGTCCACTGTGAAAAGGCTAGCCATTGTCAAGACTTTCACTAGGTATTGTTTGATCTTTAGCCTAATACAACGGTCTACACCAACCACTTTAATTTACCTCTATCGATTTACAAGTTTCATCTTCATTAGACAGATTTAAAGTTGGTATCAAGCTTGATACATAGATTTTGCGCCTGGTACGTTGGCTTGGACGATATTCCTTCAAACCTGTTTCGAAGTCATTGCACCATGATCTTTTAGTTTCAAACCACAGGGCAACGATGTTTGTATGGGTTCAGCGGTCAGTGGCTTGATAGAAATATTGGCATTGACTAGTGAGAAAATAATAAGAGCTGGGATGTGTCCATTGATATAACTGAAACAATCTGTTGTAAACGTTGTTAAACCATAATCCAACAAATACCATCTAAGAATATTACCATGTATATGATTTTTTTAAGCCTATAGATAGATACTTCTAATCCATAGTTATGCTGTGCCCAAGGTTCTACCTCACAAACAGTAATGCAACGAGAAATAGAAGGAACTGTTTGAGTGTTAGAATGTCAAAACCACCAATCAAACATTAGAATTTGAATTCTTAGATTATCTCTGCATGCAAATTGAGGATTCAACATGAGACTAAAGTACAAATGTGAAGCTCTTACTATATGTCTTGTAATGAACCCTTGATCACCAAGTGTTATCTTGTAAGTATATTATTATTCTTATGACATTTCACTACATATAATTTTATGTGGAAACAGAGGAGAACTTTGATTTATGAAGAAAATCCACTTTTGTCAAAATTCATTGAAATAGTCTACCGCTGAAAAAGATCTTGATAGATCTTTAACAGTTATTTCATTTAAAAAGCACCAAAAGTCCTTATACAATAAATTGAAATAAACAAAAGACAATTCTAGCATTAAATAATTGACAAAATTTATTCAAGGTATTTACAGACATTTTCTTATTCAAATAGAATATGTAAATTTTTACCAAAAGAATTGTCTGAATGATCAGCCAGAGTGTACTGGTAAGTCTTAATTTGATTTACCAAAACCTTCTCCAAAATGCAACAATTGATTGACATTATGTAGTTACAGTCACATAGCTTACACACATAGGCATATGCGTAAAATTATTTTCTGGAACACATCAAAGTGTTGTACAAGGTAGTAAAAAGTTAACACATATTTAACAGAAATAGGAAGTCAATATAATGTAAGGAAATCTTTCAAAATATTGTTTCTGTCAATAACAATAGTTTTTACCCAATATCATATAGAAATTATTGTTGCTTATGATTTATTTTTAGACATTCCCTCATGTTTTCAAGACATAAAGTCATAAAGACTTGTTTGTTTGAAATTAAAGATATTTGCAATCAAAAGTGTTAGTACTCTGAACGAAAAGAGCGTTTTTGCAAGGGAATTAAAACATTGTGACAAAAAGGAATACTTGATGTGACAACAATTTAGTCACTATGGTGTCTCTATTTAAATTTCTCATACACCACTTGCTTCAAATGTGTTTAAAAGAGTCAATTGGTATACCATTGAACCCAAAGCAAATATTGTATTCAACAACAATTTATCCTATTAAATCTTGTGTAAATATGTCCCTCAAATCAGTGGCATATTATGTAATAAACCAGAGATTATCATGGAACAGCATTTATTTAACTTGCAATCTGTATCTAAGATTTAGTGCTACCTGCTGGCTTATACTATACAAAATAATGAATGATAAATTATTCTGTCACTTGAATTTACTTCTAACCCTAGTTGTTGAAAAGTCTTTCAAAATATCATAGGAAAAGTGTATACCTTCTTACAAATTGAGAAAGTTTTGCTACAAAAAATATGGGAAATTCATGCAGTTCTGTCATTTCTTTTATGTGTTGGGCTAAAAAACATAGAGTTTACACATTTTTGTAGTAAAAAAATGAATAAAGCTAAAATATAAAAGAGAGGGAAGTCTTGCACATCTTCATTTGTTCTCTATCTAGAGTTTCTGTCATGTCAGCACTAGTACTTGTACAATTCCTCCTCTGTCATGTCCAGAAACCTCTGTTTAAAAGAGACAAAAAAGAAACAATAGTTAAAAACAAAATTAATGTTAAAACAGTTTTCTTTGTCACTGTACCTTATGTAGCAGAGGTGTTGTGATGTACATGTTTGTACATAAAACATGAATGTTAAATAGAAATCATTTAAAATCTTCTGTAGTGTTTGATTTTTAATATAGAACTTTGTTTTGAATATCCTTTTAATGTCAACATGTTTACCAAAATCTTGTAATAGCATTGCTTATATTGTCTTTCTTCATTCAATTGATATTATTAGGTGAATCTCATTTGTAAATGTCAGTATGGCTGATTGACATCAAAGCATGGTTTTGATCTTCCATGGCATAATGGTTAGCAGCGTGGACTAGATACTGGCCAACCTGGATTTGACCTTCAATTGGGTTCATCTATTTTGCCATGGAGTGCCCTTTGGCAAGACACATTTCCTAGGGTAGCACTGGTAAATTATCCAGGGAACAAGTACTTTAATGCTCAAGACTGAGCCTGGTACATTAATGGAAAGTAATACTGAGAAAACAATCAATCTCTATTTTTGCCACTTGCTTGATACTTATAAGATGCATGCTATATTTGAATCATTGTTTATCAAAAATGTTCATCCAATTATGAATGAAAGGCAGATTAAAACATATTGGGAAGTATTGCAGTGCAGTTATTCCCATGAAAAACATGCTAATAGGATGTATTGATTTGTGCACAAACTAAAAGTCATGATATATTTAACATATTGGTAAAAGAAAACAGTACAATCACATGTATTTCATCTAAACCCTCCTTTAAGTAAAAAGCTCATCTAAGCAAAAGTGTCTCCATTTGTATGCAGATCTGTTTTTGCACAGTAATACAAGTATTCATACCTTCATTATTCATGAAAAAGATAAGTTCTACTTACATATGCTTATGAAAAACATCCCTTGTTTAGATGCAGTACCACAATATTCTTTTCTTTGGAGACTGGTTCACATTTGACCTTCCCATATTCTCAACTAAGGCTAGTTCTGGAAAAAAGACAAATGTAACTACAAATAACAAGACTTAGTCATGACTATGTTTTCTGACAATGTTTCCCATAACGACAGGTGACAAGACAGATGTTATTGAAGTCATCATGATATGTAGATTCTAATAGCAACAAATGTGTGGATTACAACAAGCACATTTTCAAATAAGCTTTATTACTTCAGACTTTCGAGTGGCCAATACTGGTAGTCTCGGGCTACCAAAACACAGTTACAGTTAGAGACCACCTTTGTTAATTATCACTGCATTAACAAATACTGACTCGAAAAACGATACAATGTTATGCATTGATTTGTGCATATGATAAAGGATACTTTTATACCAAAGTTATAGCATAGTCTAGTTCTGGTGACAACGTTTTGTCTAACCGTTGTTACATCGAACTGATATTATTTCATAAAAGGGATTGTCGTTTAGTCTACATGAATTTAATATAGTGTAGTTTTATCAATTTCATCATTTTTATACAATTATAAGTTAGTATTCCTTGTATTGACATTTTATATAAGGAAAATGAAGCAATTAACCTCTGATTAATAGCTGATTAATCTATAGTACCAAGGAATTGAGGTGCATCAGTGTAGCGGTGGAGTAACACTATACATTAAAAACACCATTGTTGACGGGGTCTCAGTAATAAGAAACCATTTCGATAGCCTTATATGGATTAAGCTTGACAAAACTTTTTTTCGTTTTGAGAGTGATATTTTTCTTTCAGGAGTGTATATATGGCCAGAAAACTCGCCTCTTTATAATCGTATAGAGGTTGATTTTTTCGACATTCTTCAGTCAGACATAAACGAGTTTCAATTACAGGGTAAAGTGTTATTATGTGGTGATTTCAATTCACGCACGGGTTCTCGTGCAGACTATATACCATGTGACCGTAGTACGGACTTCATTGATGACGATTGTTATTTACCTGATTTACCATTACCACGTGACTCTATTGACAGTGTTTGTAATTCTTACGGCACGAGATTGTTAAACTTATGTAAAAGTACATCAATACGCATTGCCAATAGTAGACTATTCAATAGTAATGATTATACTTTTACATGCCGTACTGGATCGAGTATTATAGATTACCTTGTAGTTAGTTCAAATGATATGTATTTGATAAATGGTTTTAGCATATTTCCTTTAAATGAATGGTCTGATCATGCTATGCTATCATTCAAGTTGTTATGCAATGTTCAGCTTGATAATGATGGCGATGCATGTCGTGAAAATGAAAGCATCAAATGGAATCCCGAGTTGCTGGATACTTTTCGAAGTAATTTGATTAACAGATTGCCTGATTTAAACGCTATTGTTAATGACATTGAGTATAATTGTCCTGAATCTGTTGATGCATGTTTAAACAGCTTTACTTCTGTTATGCGTGAAATCGCTGATCCACTTTTTTGCAAAGCATTTAAGAGTAAAGCGTGTTCGTATCGTTATACCAATAACAATTTCTTATGTAAACAAGCAGACTGGTTTGACAATGAATGTCGTGCTGCACGAGGCTTGTATATGCAGGCACTTAAACAATTTAATTCATGTAAGTCAGATGATACTAGGCGTAACATGTGTGACGCAAAAACGACTTACAAACAATTAATTCGTAAGAAAAAGAGATCATTTGAGAATGCTAAATGTCGCAAAATTGTTAATTTACGACATTCAAAGCCAAAAGATTTTTGGAGACTCTTTTGTAAAAGTAACAAAAAATCGAGCAGCTCTATTAAGTTGGACGATTTTTATGATTATTTTTCCACTTTGCAAAACGAACTTTTATCTAAAAATAACAATGAAGCCGATTCTTTTTGTGAAAATTTTTGTTTTAACAATTCCCAATGTAAGTTTGATGAACTCGACTCACCAATAACTGTTGCAGAAATTGAGGCTGTTATTCGTGGGTTGAAACGAAATAAGGCGTATGCAGACGACAAGCTGTTGAATGAATATTTCATAGAGTCTTTTGATATTATATGTTCTCATGTTGTTGATATTTTCAATGCTGTTCTGAACAGTGGCCATTTTCCAGAGCAATGGACAAAGGGTTTTCTTGTGCCGTTATTTAAGAAAAATGACCCAAACGATGTGAACAATTATAGGGGAATTACGCTCGTTAGTTGCTTTTCTAAGATATTTACAGGTGTTTTAAATACGCGCATAAAAAATTGGGTTGAAAAGTACAATGTTATCAGCGATGCTCAATGTGGTTTCATGAAGAATCGTTCCACTGTTGATGCAATTTTTATCCTCAAATCTGTTATTGACAAAGTTTTAAATGAAAATGGTTTGTTGTATTGCGCATTTATTGACCTGAAAAAGGCATTTGATAGTGTAAACCACTGTAATCTCTGGTTTAAAATAAACAAACTTGGCGTTAACGGAAAAATGTTGCGTATTATCAAAAACATGTACACCACTGTAAAGACATCAGTAAAGGGAGGTAATTCATATTCCGATTATTTTGAGAGCGCAGTAGGATTAAAGCAAGGCGAAGTTATGTCCCCTCTATTATTCGCTTTATTCATAGAGGATCTCGAGCTATTTCTCCAGGACGACCCCTCATGTGGAATTAATATTAATGAAATTTTACTTGTATTATTACTTTTTGCGGACGATATGGTTATTTTCGGTAACTCACCCAATGATTTGCAGAGTAGACTAGATTTGTTAAAAAATTATTGCGATCAATGGGGATTGGCTGTTAATACTGAAAAAACAAAGGTTATGGTCTTCCGTAAGAGGGGTAAACGTCGTCCTGCCGAAAGTTGGAAATATGGCGATTCTAATCTTGAAGTTGTTGAAAACTTTAATTATCTAGGCACTGTGTTTAGCAGTACAGGTGCATTTAGAGCAAACCAAGAAACAATTGTAGGAAAGGCTCTTAAGGCTCTAAACGTTTTGTTAAACAACATAAATAAATATAATATTAAATTATCCGTCCAGTGCCAGTTATTCGATTCTTTTGTAGGCTCAATTCTCAATTATGCATCTGAAGTGTGGGGCATGTGTAATTACAAAGAAATTGAAACCGTTCACTTGCGTTTCTGCAAGCGTATACTTAATGTTAAACAGTCTACAAGTAATCTAGCAGTGTACAGCGAACTTGGGCGTTACCCTTTATACATAACCCGTTACTGTCGAATCATCAAATATTGGTGTAAAATATTACAAACCAATAACATAATAACAAAATCTATTTATTCATTTATGATGAATGAGTGTGGGAGTGGTAAAAAGAACTGGCTATCAAATGTTAAGCTATTATTGGATAACCATGGGTTTTCACAAATGTTCGATTGTCCTCATGGTACTAATTTAAAGAATTTCCATTTGTTGTTCAAAGACAGAGCTATTGATATTTTTAAACAGTCTTGGCATAATGGCATTAACTTACAAACATCGATGATTTCTTATAAGTACTTTAAAACATGCTGTAATTTTGAATCTTACTTAGATTTTTTCCCCAAAAAACATAGAATTGCTTTGACAAAATTACGTCTGTCTTCTCATCAATTACGAATTGAAACAGGCCGACATGGAAGTATGCGATTAGAAAGACATGAACGTGTATGTATCTTATGCAATAGAATGGACATAGAAGATGAATATCACTTCATCTTGGTATGCCCATTGTATCTGCATTTGAGAAAACAATATATTAGGCCTCACTTCCATAATAAACCAAGTATGTTCAAATTCATTGAACTTCTGAAGTCTGACAATGTTGGAATACTTAAGCTTCTGAGTAAATATATTTACGAAGCATTTATCATTCGTAAGACAGCATTCGCCGGGATTGAGTAAGTTCATCCTCCAAAACTTACACATTCTTTCCCGTTCCTTTACGTATATCTCATAGTAATATCGTGGCCTTGGTGTAGTGCAGTTGTTACTACAGTTCACATGAGCTGTGGTTGCGATTGTTTTGTGCTAGGCCCACGATATGTTCCTTTTTTCTTTTCATTACTTTTTTCATTACTTTTTTCATGATCTGTACTATTTTGTTTGTATGTAATATGTACGATGATGACCTTTCAAGGTCAAATCTAATAAAATGTTCTGATTCTGAAAAAAAAAAAAAAAGTGTATTTTGCGTATCTTAATTGAATAAGTTATTAAATGCAAACATAACAAAACAACTGTATCATCATCATTGATAAAACAACAACAAAATGTTATTGTGATTAATTTTGATGTTGAAGTATTTATTTAATGTTAAAGTAGTAAGTTTCTCAGCTAACAGAGATTCAGTCATATAGAATTCAGTGAAACGAAACGACTTTCGTCAACACTCCAAGTTGCTTTGCAGACGAAACGAAACTTAGACGAAACGTCTTTTCCAGTTGTCATTTGAAGATTTGGTCAGCGTTCTTGTCACTACGACTTGATGATACAAGGCAGCCAAATGATAAAAAGGATGTTCTTACAATTGAATAGAATTTCAACAAAAGACGTACATTTCATACGATGCTAGTAATTTGAGTGCCAATCATGATCAATGCATGGGTTGTTGTTATCCGAGTACAGGTGTTATCCGAAATTCTATACACTATACCTTGAACCGTCCCTTTTCCATAATTTAAAGGTATTTGCCTATCCAGACAAGACGCTGTCAATGGACCGCTTCCGTAATTATCAAATCGAACTTTGTGCAACATATTTTCGAACAGTTTTCCACAAAATTGGGAAATATTGTTGTAAATTAGTGCAAGTATCGGGTGGAAATTCACCCGTTCAGCGTCGCTATGTTTATCGAGGTATTTTAGAGGATACGCCTAAAAAGCGAATACATTTACGATGACCGTGGCCACAAAACAGTAAAACCTACCAAATCACACTTACCTTGATGTCAGAAAGTTCTTTGTTTGTCGAGAAATAACAAAATTAAAATCGAAGCGAGTGATCTGTTTTTCACTTAAGAAATTTCTTATCTCGCTAAGAAAGACTTCCGTTTGCTTAACTTTAAGGAGAAAATATGACAAAACTTAAGTAAATTTTAAGTTATGTGAAGATGGTGATACCAACTTAAGAAAATCTCAAAATTTCGGCAAAATCTTAGAAAAATTGCTAAACTTAAGTAAAAAATAAACTTAAGTCAACTTGGTGATACGGCCCCTGCTTGTTTATCAGCACATTATATATTCTCAAATCTATAACACCCATCTCTGAATTAAACATAAAAACATTTGTACATTCAGTTTCAACTAATAAATATTAGTTTTACTTCAGTAACAAACTGTTGACAAATGCTGTACCAAACAAATAACACTGTTATCAATCATTTGGAAAACAATCCTTTAAAAGTTAAATCAAAAAGTCATATCCTATAATGGTCCAAAGGAGATAAGAAGACAATGTTCTCTGAACTACTGAGCTCATTTCCTTATTCAATGCAGCAATACTATTTCTCTAGGTATTAAAATTCTGTATTGAACCATTTCTCACATGCTTACATTTTTCTATGATTGAGCGGTATTAGAAGATAGCAGACTTAACATGCAAATAAAACTTATCAGAGTCATATTTTAGATCATAAACACACATAAGAAATAGCTTTGTCATCTAGTTATCGGTGATAATGTGATGTGATTTTGCTTATAACAATACCTATCTCTTCAAAGGTTTCCAGCAGAGGCACCAATGCATGCTTGACTTCAATGTCACACACTCTTCATTCATCTTTGTCGGTGCTGGAAAAGGAAACAATTTCTTCATATGTTATCTTCATCTGCTTATAATGTAGCACTTCTTTCAATAGAGGCATCATTTACTATTTAATATATCATTAAAACAAGAGGGTTATGTGCCTCATCTAAGTAAATTTACCCAAACCTCAACTAATGACCCCTGCATTATGATTATGAACAATCATAACCCTGAGGTTACAAGTTAAATGATCTTTGTGGAGGTCCTTTAGACTATATCATACACCAAATTACTTTAATTTCACTAAAGAAGATGTAGGGGTGATGACGATATTGACCAGTTTGTTATACATGTAACTGTTTCTTCTTTATTCTTATTAAAAGCTAATTTCTCTTAAAGAAACATACTCACAGTCCTTTACATACATTCAAAAACATAAAAATTGTGAAGGAGATTTTATAAGTCTTATTACTATAATCCAGTTTGCTATTAAACTCCTTTCTCTTTTGCCACAATGAATAGCTTATTATGCATTTGTTTTTCTTTAAACATCAATGCAGTCCTAAGCAAGCATGCAAAAAGATTAACTAGAGAAATAGCATATTTGTCATCTGTAAACTCTGTTAATCTGGCATTAAAAATTGATAAACTACATGCAGTAGTTTTATCATTCATGATATACTTTTAAAAAAAAATACTGGAACTGATAAAGCATGGGTTTAGAAAAACAAACATACCTATATAAGACATTAATTGGACTGGGAACATCATTCAGCCAAAGATCAGGCAAAGGTGCTCATACAATCTTTTCTTTAAAGATGTCTACAGCTTCCTTCTGAACTCCTTTTTGTCTCGGATGTATCTCGCTCCTAGATTACGAACAACAACAAAAAGATAGTTCCAAAACAACATTGGAAGGATTTAGTAACTTTTGGGAGCTAACTTAAAGATTACTCTAGAGCCAATCGGGAAAATGCTCTATTAGCCTTCTTAAAATCCATACTGAGGATATCCAAATTTAGAATGCACCTTAATCAAGTATTCGCTCCTGTGTTTCATGTTTTATAACATGGGCCTCTAAACGATCACTTGAAGGCTTCCCAACTGATTATTTCTTTTCATATTAAACGTGACCATGTATTTTTCCCTTATGATTCAAAGTTACATTAGCTTTTATGGTTTGCCAATTAAGCAATACAACTTCCTTAAACTAACAGGCCAATGTCTTTCATCATGCAGTTGACAGAAAAAAGGCCATCTCAGTAAAGACAGTAGAATAGGGCTCTGTCAGTCCAATATTCTAACAAATCTAGGTTTTGAATGCCTTAAATAACTGAATACTTTAATTTTAATTTCTCCTCATGGAATCCATCAAGTTTGTATACATTATTTCTAATGTTTTCACAGACTTTTGAATAATCAAATGTTCAAGAGGTATTAATTTCACACCAATCATCTGGTAATCATATCATCTTAAGAGTTTTCCATGCTATTATGTTATAACATTCATCGAATGATTATGCAAATCTTGAAACCTATTGCATTGTTATAGAAAAAAGCAGTTTTAACGAGACACCACAACTGATCAGTGGACAGCAGCATTTTTTTTCTCACTGATCGGATGTGACTGTGTCTTTGAGTGGTTAATTCTCTTATTTCTTTTCATTGCTGAAAGCAGTGGGATGAAGACTGCTCCTTATATTTTAATTGCCTTTCAAATGAATCTTCTTGACGGTGGGAGTAATCAAAGTTGTCCACTATATACAAATATGAGGAGTATAAATTGATGTTATTAATAAATTGTTTATATTGTTTACAATAGTTAATGCTATACTGTTCTTTGGCCAAGAACCAAATTATATGAAGAAACGTTAATTTGACCACATGTGGTCTTTTAAAGAGCAAAACTATATATTTTCCATAAATCTTGAGTGAGATTATGTGAACAAAGAAAAATTAAATGAATTAAAATAAGATCTGTCACAATTTAATGAAGTTTGTAAATAAATTATCTAAAATATCTAAACTTTACCACATTGCGTATTGATATGAGTTGCATGTTGTGGTACTGTTGATAGAATCAAAGTGAAAGGGACGAGAAAGCTGTATCAATAGTAGGTCCTCATTTTAGGTTTGGTTATCATTAACCCTTTACCAAACGCCAAATTTTCGACTGTCCCAAAATCAAAGAGTTTGCAGCCAACATTTCAAAATGTGATGAAATTGGAAAATCGTCTTCAGATTTGGCAGAAAACATTGTGGGAAAAAGAAAAAAATGCATTTTTTTCGTTTTCCCTCAATGTTTCCCAGTCGTCTTCAACAAAATGGTTAAATGTCGTTATTGTTCGGCAATGGGTTAGTACAATCATCCTTTAAAATGTTAATTGGCAATTAACAAATTTACCAAGCATAGAGTTTCATTCATAATGATTCTTTTGTGTTATCCAGGTTAAATGGCTTGAGGCCAAAGTTGGCTTTTTATCGGCTTAAATTATATATATGCATATTTTTTGTTAAATGAAATCATCATATATATCAATTTTCCTCATAGTTTACCATGTTGAATATATTATGTTTATCCCGTGGGGCACTTGGGACCTTTTGTTAGTTGAATGGTCAACTTACAAATGTAGTTAAGAAAGTTATGTGTGTTTTGTCTATGACATAATTGAGTACCATTATTTGTGTGATAGGTATAGAATGTACAAAACCACACTGCACAATGAAAGGTATCTTCATTTACAAATGATGGTAATCTATCACTATTCAGCCGAATTGTTTTATCTTTAATCAAGGAGATGACTTAAACAGTGAAGACATACTTTTATGATCAGATGCCATATTTTTTGTTTGTTCCAAAACATTTGTTTTACACACAAATTCTAGTTATGACTTACTGTACTCTTTGAGTTCCAATGATATTTCAAACTAATTTTTCTCTACATAATCGCTAATTATGATGGGTTTACTGAAATAAGTTTAGGATTATTTGAAATAATTGACTTGTTTTCAGTTGTATTAACTTAGATATTTATAAATTGTTCATGTCAAACATCTTTTGAGAAAGCAGTCACTTTTTTACAGGATTATCCATTTATATATATATTTCAAATATATTGAAAGATGGTCTTAAATAAATACGTTGGGTATACAATACTTGGCTGACCTGTACATTTTTTGGTGTAATGTTTAATTAAACATTTTACAATGTTAACATGTACTTTCTTCATTTCAAGGGTTCAATGCAATACTGTAGTAAGTGCTTCATGTTTGTGAAGCACTTACTATAGTCTTGCATTTAACCCTCAATATGAACATCATGAAGTGTTTACTTGAACATTGTCTAGTGTTAAATTGTACATTCTATAGTGTTGACATGTACATTGTGCATTTTTAACATCGTATCATGTTTATTTGTACATTATTGTTTGGGTAAACAGGTACATTAATTGTGCAGTGTTAACTTGTGCATATATTGTATTTGGTTGAAAGGTACATTAAGTTAGGCAGAGTTGACATGTGCATTGTACTGTCCCTTCTTGTACATTAATTGTGCAGTGTAAACTTGTACTTTATTATACTGAGTCTTCTTGTACATGAATAGTGCAGTGTTAATTGTGCATTGTATTGTGTTGACTTGTACATTAATTGTTCATTGTTAATTTGTACACTATATACTGAGTCTTCTTGTACATGAATAGTGCAGTGTTTATTGTACATTGTACTGTGTTGACTTGTAATTGTGCAGTGTTAAATTGTACATTGACCTTAACAATGTATCTTTTAACTGGTGCATTAATAGTGTCAAATTAACTTGAACAATGTACGGTGTTAATTTGTACATCAGGTTGACTGTGTTGACTTGTACATTCACTATAAAGTGTAATTGTGGATATTTCAAGGTATCTACATATAGCCTACACCGATAACCCTTTCAGTGCTGGAACCGAATTCATGCTTATGCAAACAGGCTGGATCCAGGCCAGCTGCCAAGTTAATTGGCGGCTGGCCTGTGATTTAACCTGTTTGCTTCTCTGCCCAGAGTATCTTTCCTCAACAAAATTAAGAAGATATTTAAGGTTTTGGAAAGCAGACGACACACAAACCTATTTTTAGAAAATTACCCGGCATTCTTAGGGTTAAGTGTTTACTTATTTACTGTTTTGACTTGCATATATTGATAAGTGTTGACCTGCACTTTAAGTGTGCATTGTTTTACCCCATACTGAATGACCTTCTGTTGACAGAAAGAATGTAAACATTTTGTAATATTGTTGTTATCGTAATGTTACAATGCATTTATCTGATGCACTAAAATAAATATAAAGATAACGTGAATTTTTTTTATACTAATTAATTTCCTAATTTATGTTTTAACAAACCGTGAACGGCCTGTAAGTTTTGACTGTTTATTGAAACACCATGGAAAATCCGTCACAAAAGTCCAGGACTTGCTATTGTCTTTGTTTGTTTAAACAAACGCAAAACCTTTGACTGTCCCAATTGAAAGTGGTTGCAGACGACATTTCAAAATGTGACTTAATTGTAAATAATCATCTGATACAGAAAAGATTATGGGAAAAAGAGAAATTGTCGTCTTTTCACACAATGTTATCCAGGGTCGTCTGCAACAAAGTGGTTACATGTCGTTATTGTTTGGTAATGGGTTAATTGCTACATAAACGAGTGAGTTGTGTCCCTTTGTCCCGATGGTAGTTACTTTTCGTTCAAGGATGCCCATTTCTCTGTGATTCGCAACCGTTTATGGAAGAATCATCCCTTCCCTTGGGCATGCATCTAAACATCTCTAATTCAAATGAGGGGTTCTGTTGGCTCCAGAAGATGTTTGAGAACTCTATTGCGGGAGATTTTGATCCATGAGAGAGCAATATACATATTTCTACCTCCATAAGAAGAGTACTTTCGCTCTTTGGAGCGATTTCCGATTATCTTAACTTATGATCGATTTTGGTACTTACGATTGTTTGATGAAACGCACATAATAACCGTCGTAAGTGTGATTTTCATCGCTCTTAGCTAAGTGCACTTAAGACATTTGATGAAACGGACCCCAGGCTTCTGGAAACCTTCACTAATGCTAACATGATCAGTAACTAAAATAGTATTGGGGAATGTGCATAGTCAGGCATCGCAAGTTAACCGAAAAAATAAGTATTTCGAGGTGCATTGTATAGCCCCAAATAGAAAATTTATGTTTGTTTCCAACGTATTGGAATGGACTGTCTCACTCCGCAAAATAATTCAAAAGAATAGCATTTCTAGTGCAATCAAAACCACCATTTTCAAATCTCTAATGCATGATGTCTGGTAGAAATGGAAGATATAAGACACACTCGTACTTAAATATAAACCTATCTACATACGATGGAAAAATACATTACGTTTAGAAACTATGTAAAATCGACAACCCTTTGACCAATTCTCACGTAAACATTTTCTGATTCCACCATATTGGAAGCAAATGCACGCAACTATTTTAAGACACGTAAAATAGCAATGATTTATTCTATTATTTAGGATTATATCTGGCTATTCTTGACGACACGAAGTGTAGAGTGATATTGTTTAGATCGTTAATTTGATACTTACTATTTTCGCCTTGGGTTTCATGGTGGGTATGCCGTCTACACATAGTTTATGGGTAAACAAACAAACATGAATCACCTTGTGATCGCGAACTGAGTGTGTTTGAAAAGAATATCAATATCAGTGTAAACCGCGGTGACATATCTGGTTCTTATGGTTGGAAGTTTTCGTTTTTCTCCTGTTTGTTGAGGTAAATGCATTTTGATAGTTAATCCTTATACTTCTGGAATCAACTTCATGCTTATGTAAACGGGTTAGATCACAGGCCAGCCGCCAGGTAAATCGGCGACTGGCCTGTGATTTAACCTGTTTGCTACTCTGAGTATCATTTGTAATCAAAATTAAACATATATTTAAAGTTTTGGAAACTGATGACACAAAAATATATTTTAGAAAATTACCCGGCATGCAAGGTTGATCAAGTATGATATATTTTTACTGACCCAAAATAATCAAATGCAGCAGATGACACGTTAAAAATGAAGCTATGACTCAGGTAGGATTTCTCTTAATCCATTTACACCTTTCTCCATTATACCTCACTTCAATGCAACTGCTGCGGAAGACTTTCGAAACCACTTCGACAAAGGGATAAATTGCTCAAAATGAGAAATATATCCTTTTTTTTCATCACGGTTTCTACCTGGTTCGTGTACCCAAACGAAACTGCACCTGTACGATCTAAGTGGGCATTTGTGGTAGAAGATATTTGAGTACATGTACATTGTGTAAAAGAACAAATTCTTCACAGAGAGCAATCTTTTCTTTCTGCAACCATGATCACAGAAGATACAGGATCCTCTACGAAGCAGTTCTGTCCTGCTGTATAAATCGTTTGATGCAATACTCTTGAAATCATCGTGAAGTATGCATAATTCACTCTTGATGAGCAAAATATCGGTGTGTCATCATTTTTCCAAAACAGAGCATGTGAAAACATTTAATGGATAATAATTTTCCTTCAGTAAATTTATTTTTATTATTGTCATCTGGAAAAACACTAAATGGGAATGGTTAGTTGTGCACATTTCGCAAACAAGGTGCCTATCCCTTTTTTGTAATGATCCGGTATATCGATTGTGAAATATAGCTTACATCGGTTTACCTGGGGAGATTCCCAATATAATGAATCAAACTACATAAAGGTAAGGTACACATAAATCCGCATTGAACATAAGTGAGTACATCTTAAGCTAAGAGGTTTCCCAATAGAACACATCAAACCATATAAAGGTAAGGTTCATATCCGTATTGAGCATATGTGAAGATAAACATCTATAAAATTCTATAGCTACAGTAAATGTTGGACATGCGTTGATAGGGAGTGAATAGTTAAAGGTAAGCATTCTTACACTGTATAGTCTTCATGTCAAATAAGTTAGATCTTAATTGTGTGCTTAACCCCTACAAAACGATTGATTCGATATGTTCAGAGAATAGACATCGTTCCTAGGATTATACGACAAGGATGTTCAACACACGCGGTCATATTTGAAAATTGTTTATTGTGCATCTTCATGCGAATCTTTTGCTTTTAATTTTTTTTCCAAACACTTATAAACGTTCAGAAAATTTTACCCTTATAAAACGGTAACACCTGTTATAATGCCACAGAGTTAGCCATATAGACACATATATGATATAAAGCAGTGGAATAATTTGTGACAACAAATAGAATCGTTGTTGCCAAATCATTTTTACTATTGGCTGATAATGAATTTAACTTTTGTGATGATCTACACATTTTACACGCAGTAAGATTTTAACGTAGGAGTTAAGATGTCGTCTACAATTTTAGAGTAACTGAATGACATTTGGTGTTAATACCTGTCCCCTCATATGATTATATTTAGCAATGGGTCAGAATCGGACGCGACATAAAACAGATGCCAAGTATAAAATAAAATATATTTGTCTTATCGGCATTCCATCTTGTCACAACGGCTTATTTTTAATATCACAGGGATACGTTACGTTATATTATAACGTAACGTATCCCAGTGATATCAAAAACAAACCGTTGTATATTATAACGTATAACGTATCCCTGTGATATCAAAAACAAACCGTTGTATATTATGGTCATACACCTGTTACTTTTGAGATCTTGAATTCCCATTGACTCCAATGTTAAATCAGGCATTTTCAAGACTATGTTGAGGAAAGAATAGTGTTTTTTTACGCTTAGCTATATACAGAAACATCAAGTTTGGCCATTTAACTCTCAGAAACTGTAATAAAATGGACACCTCAATCGTCTCATTTTTTTTCTACGGAGCAAAGTGTATTGTTGTGACAAAAGGAGAAATTATTTGGCACGAGCAATTTCTTGTTTTATCACAATGCTTTCTTGAACCATGATAACACGTTTTAAAACAATTCCAATTTCTGCATAGATATAGTTTGTTTGTTTGCAACGCATACAGTTATAATGGAATATATCCTGCTTACAATCGATGGAGGTAAACCCCAAAGGTCAACTGCACACAAGGGCTGGTCAAGCCACAGGTAAAAGACGAATGACCCAATGTAGGGTAGTGGCGTAGTCTCAATAATGATCCGTGAACGAGGCTTTTTTCAACATTTGGACATTAATTGTGCTTCGCTAGGTCTCGAAGGCGTCAGTCAAAATAGCAATAGCCTTCGAGACCAGAAATCTGGACTAGGTGGTGGCGGAATGAAGAGGAGTGTATCATTTACCCTTTACCTGTGAGTCGAGCCGGGTCGACCAATCGGCATTCCGTAAGTCATGCGGACGAGTAATATAACACCCATGAAATATGTTTATGCGGTGTATTTGGGTTGAATACTGTATGGGAACTGGGCCTATGATACCGATAAGTATACGGACCATATAACTCAACACACAAGGTATGTGGGTTAACTACTAGTATTTAAACCAAATGTATTTTGTTTGTTCATATAATGTGGCAGGATTTTAAATTGGTGGAGCAGACGACGTGAAGTATTTGATAAACATAAAGAGTATATCATGTTTGTGAACACGACATATTGAAACAAGTAAGAACGACCTTTATAAAGAAAGCAGAGCATGAGCATGTGCTTTTAAATAACGAATAGTCAAAGTGGCCTATGTATATTTGGCATTAACAAAACAATTGTAATGTGGGAAAATCACGAAATGCTAAGGAATTTTATAAGAATATGACCGCCGTTATATCACTGAAAAACATATACAGTAGTGTTAAAAACGGTATAAGCTCTTTTCCAAACGTCAAACTCATTTCATTTTCTCTATTTCAGTTCCCCGAATGAACCAAAATGGCGTCTCCAACACTAGTAGTAGCAATTGATTTCGGGACTGCGTATAGTGGTTACGCATATTCCTTCAATTCTGAGCCCAACAACGTGCACGTCAATAAAAATTGGGCCAAAAACCTTGTGTCGCTGAAGACTCCAACCTCCGTCCTTGTGGATCCGGACAAGACCTTCCACTCGTTCGGATATGAGGCGGAGTTGATGTACAGCGACCTCCTGGAGGAGGAGCAAGGCGAGGGATGGGCGTTATTCAGGAAATTCAAAATGAAAATTGACGATATTGAGGTATATTATATAGTATTCATAGAGATTTATGTTGTCTTATTGCCATCGTTTTGATTTTACACGTGTCAAAATTGTAACAACCAGAGACATAACACTTTCGCGTGTTTGACGTCACATACGTTGAGCTTGTCCGTGGCGAAAAAGCCCTGCTCATATTTCTATCGCAATGGTCAATATGTATAAAGGATGTAGACAAATAACTATACAAAAGTGTTTTCAAAATGCAAAAAGTACAGAACACCTAGCTAATTGTATTGGTAAGTCATTTCCACTTACGTTGTATATATGTATACCTAAGACAATGCAAGTTTGAACTTGAATTTGGAAGAATGCCATGTTAATTTGTCTATGGATTTTCATAAGGTGTCAGTAGCCATGCTGTTTCTTAACCCTTAAAATGCTTGGTAATTTTCTAAAAATAGATTTTTGTGTCATCTGCTTTCCCAAATCGTTAAAATATCTGCTTAATTTTGATGAGCCAGGATACACAGAGTAGCAAACAGGTAAGATCCAAGGCCAGCCGCGCATATACTTGGAGGCAGGCCTGGATATAACCTTTTTGCATAAGCATGAAGTCGGTTCCAGCACTTCAAGGGGTTAGTCATAATTCTTGCACCTTCTCTTTTACAAAAAGTGTATGCCAAAGATAAAAAAAACCCTGAAATACAATGAATTGCAATGTAAAACCCCCCCACAAAATAAAACGTTAAGATTGCAATTCACATAATTATCATTTCTATTACAGACTTTGACGGATACGACGGAGCTAGCCGACGTGTCAACATTAAACCCATTACCAGCGCTCAAAGTGTTCGCAATGGCCGTGAAATATCTGAAGGACCACGCATTGAACTCACTGACGCAGAAAGTAAGCGAGGATTCGATCCGCTTTGTGGTGACCGTTCCCGCCATTTGGAGCGAAAGCAGCAGACGATTTATGCGCGAGGCGGCGATAGAGGTATTTGTTTACCCGGATCTCGTGGCATCAGTAATCATTAACCTGGTCTTGCAGTCACTTGACTTTAGATCACATCGTTTAACCCTTTACCAAACGCCATAATTTCTGCCTGTCCCAAATTGAAAGAGTTTGCAGACGACATTTCAAAATGTGATGAAATTGAAAAATAATCTTCTGATGGGGAAGAAAACACTGTGGGAAAAGGAGAAATTCCTCGTTACGAGCAATTTCTCCTTTTCCCATAATGTTTTCCAGAATCGTCGGCAATAAACTGGTCAAATGTTGTAATTGTTTGGTAATGGGTAATTGGTTAGTTCAATCTGGATTATTTTACATTTTTTTATAGAGAAATCCTAACAACTGTGATAAATCACTCTCGATTCCATTTTCTGGATAGATAATCAGTACTTGCCACCAGGAGGTGGAAACATATATTGTCCGAATTACCCTGATTGTCTAAAATATAACGAACACGTGGATTTCCTCTGAAAAAATAATACATTAAAAGTATATGGGCACGTGTAGAAAAAGAATTCACACTTATGGGAAACTAAATCAAAATCAGATATCGCCAAACCTGTCAACGAATGTGAATCAATGAAAAGTCACGAAGTGGAATCAAATCTGCGGTCATTGTGTCCCCAGCACCGCTCGTCCACACAAAGCCAATTATCGCATGGTTTCGAACCTCGTTACAGATGACTTTTGGTATTCATGCGCCGCCATAGCCATAGGCGTAGGAGCGTTTTCAACATTGGGGGGCAACTTCAGATGAAGACCGGTCTAAGAATAAGTGTTCCTAAACTTTTTAATGACTCTTCATGCATTTATAAATTCAATAACATTATGAGAATTAAAAGAAAGCGTATGAAAATGTGTATCTTTAATAATAAAAAAAAAAAAAAAAAAGGGATATGCCAGGTCTCGATCTCACGCGGAAATCAAATGTATTGATTTAAACAAAATGTGGCAGCGACCAGACTGTCACAGCCACGGATTCATCTACCCTAAATTGAGAATAACTTATTCTTCAAGCTTTAGCTAACAATTGAAGACAATATTGAGTCTGACTCCTTAGAACAAATTCTATTACACCGTTGTTTTTGTCAATAAAAAATTCCCGGGTATTTTTGTGAGATGAGTTTTCATTGGATAAACCCGATGTGTTCAGGTTGTCATTTGCGATGATGACGTCAAAAAGATTTTGGTTATTGTTCATTACAAAAGGCGAATTGGAATTAGATAAAGCACAAAAATACACATTTATTTTTATTTTGCTGTAAAAATTTCGTTTCTTTTCTTTTTCTTTTCAAATATCTTCATTTGCCATTGTGAATATTGGGGGGGCCAAAGTATAGTCTGCCCCCCCGGTCTGGATATTGGGGGGGGGGGCGGGCCCCCCTGGCCCCCGGCTCCTACGCCTATGATAGCCACCTATAATTCCTCCAAAGTTGGCCCAGCCAACATACAAAGTTTTTTTTTTTCATTCATCAATTCAAGAAGAAGACTCATACTCCGCAATTTTGAAACCATTTCTATCTTCGATTGACTTCGGTAGTTCTCGGTATACATCGGTCTGGGTCGGAACTATTCGGTTTATTGCAAATAGGCAGACCCAGATCGGAGTATACGGAGAACGACCGAAGCATTTCGACGATACAACGAGTTTCAAAATGGCGGATTATGGGAAAAGTACCTTTAAGCAGTTACAGAACAGATGCATATATATTCTTCAACTCTAACACTTGGTAGAAATCGGCTTTATTCTTGTCGTCTAGCAGTTGCTATAGTTGAGACAGTTTTTCAGAGGATCAACTATAAATCATGTACCGAAGACCCTAATGCTCGTATCACAATTATTCAATGAAAACACAGATTTTCAACATGTTTAAAATGTTGATATTTACGATGATTATTTATTTAGTAATCTTGATTGTTCAAATACTCTTGTTTACATTTGCTATTCACACAACACATTCGGTGATAAGCCACATATTGGCAATGTCGTGTAAGGATCTTGTTTTTGTTCTCTCTATATGGGCAGATTCAATATGATTGCTTTGTTTTCAGGCTGGTATAAGCCTGGGGTCCTGGCCCGTGCGTTTACCCAGCAATAGGGTAATACGCATGGACCAGGACCTCAGACTAGGCTTGTTCAATGGGGTACGACTGGTCCTCGGATTCTATTCTTTCTATACGGACCGGTTAACGCTATATGTTGTTTTCCAGGCTGGTATTAACCCTTTACCAAACGCCAAATTTTCGACTGTCCCAAATTGAAAGAGTTTGCAGATGACATTTCAAAATGTGATGATATTGGAAAGTAATCATCTGATATGGTATAAAACGTTGTGAGAAAAGGAGAAATTTGTCGTCTGATACTCGTATTTGTTCTTTCTGTACGGACTGATTCACCATGATTATTTTGTTTTCCAGGCTGGTATCAATGGGGATAGACTGGTTCTCGCATTAGAACCGGAAGCAGCCTCAGCCTGGTGCCAGAATATTCCACTGTTTAACGGGAAGACATTAACAACGCCGGGAACCAAGTTCATGGTGGTGGATCTTGGTGGTAAGTTAATAAACGAAGGCCATATGAATCTGCTTAACCCATTACCAAACAATAACGACATTTGACCAGTTTGTTGCAAACGAATCTGGAAAACATTGTTGGAAAAGAAGAAATTGTCCGTGACGAGCAATTTCTCCCTTTCCCACAATGTTTTCTAGTCTATCAGTAGATTATTTTCCAATTTTATTACACTTTGAAAAGTCGTCTGCAAACTATTTCAACTAACTTGGGACAGTCGAAAATGTGGCGTTTGGTAAAGGATTAAAACAACATTTAATGTGCAATCAAACCTATAATTAAACCGATCAGATAATTTAGAGTTAACCCATTCCCAAACAATAACCACATTTGACCCCTTTGTTTAAGACGACTTTAGAAAACATTGTGGGAAAAGGAGAAACTGCTCGTAACGAGCAATTTTCCCTTTTCCCACAATGTTTTGTGTACTATCAGAAGATTTTTTTCCAATTTCATCACCTTTTGAAATGTCGTCTGCAAAATCTTTCAATTTGGGACAGTCGAAAATGTGTTGTTTGGGAAAGGGTTAAACGATAGTCGTAGTTGCTTGTTAGGCAACTCATTGCAAGTATTGTATACGAAGGCAAGCTTATTTCGTTCAAATCAAATCTGGGGATTCCCATCCATACAGTACCGGCAATGTCTACCAGAATATGTAATGTTGTATGGATTTCACAAATAGCCCTGTGGTATACATTGAAGTGAAGATTTCTCACAATTGCATTGTAAAACTCATGGTCAAAAGTAATCGTTGTCCACCGGTGCTTTCATTCATTATAAGTCATATATTGTGGTAAAAAAAGTCCAAAGACACTCCTTGATGTCTGTCTGTACAACTTGGCAATAGGCTGTGTCCAGCATAATTTACTTTGTGCTCAACACATGTCTATCGTGGTTAGCCCAGTCTTCATTTATGGTCTATTCGAGTTCAGGATTAAACTATACTTTTGGCGGTCTGTTTGATACATTGATCATGAGAAAGAAAACTTTTAAATATTGTTTTTGTATAATAGAAAGTATTGTTTTGCAAATGAGCCACTGGGCTCATGATCAATGTCAATATCAATTTCTAACAATCGTGTTAAAAGACGTCCTCACCAGATCTTATAAACACAAACATGATTAACTGTGACGGATGTAGATAAAGATGCACTTCAAAAGCGCCATATCACAATATTTTAGACCATACATGTATAACAACTATATATGTTTGTGGTCAGAAAACAAATACACATGGTGGGTAAATTTATGAAAGTGACTTTCTATATTTAATGAAAAATACTCTTCCAAGCCAAAATATTTATTGTGAATATTATTCACAATAAATAATTTTGTTTGGAAGAGATTATTCACAATAAATAATGTTGTTTGAAAGAGTATTTTTCCTTTTTTTTGGAAGAAATGCAAGGTAGCGGTAGAAATAAACGTTTCAATAACAGATAAAACCCACTATTATGTTTCTCCGACTACAGTCCTGTATATTTGTTACAGGCGGCACGGCCGATATCACAAACTACCAAGTACTGCGGAACAACAAACTGAAGGAGCTTCATCAGGCTACTGGTGGTAAATGGGGAGGTATCGAGGTAGATAAACAGTTTATAGCCCTACTCACCCAGGTACTGGGCAAGGAGACGATGCAGCGATTCGCCCGCGAGTGTTTATACGACCTATTTGACCTTCTCCGAGAGTTCGAGGTGACGAAACGGACTATTTCTTCCTCCATGAAGGGAAAGTTCTCCATCAGACTTCCCGCGTCCTTGAGGCAGATCAACACGAGTGAAATGATGGAGAGCAGGAAGATGTTTTTGAAGACTTTAAAGGCGTCGGATTACGGTGAAAAACTAATCATACGGGGCGATACACTCCGAATTAATGATGATGTGGCTCGGAATATGTACAAATACAGCATAGACAGTCTCATCTCTCATCTCAAGGCGCACGAATGTATCCGTGAAGTGGACATTATACTGTGTGTAGGGGGATTCTCCGAGTGTGAGTTGATCCAGCGAGCTTTGTTGGACTCCTTTCCGGAAAAGAAGCTAGCGTTTCCGGAAAGTGGCGGTCTCGCCGTGTTGAAGGGGGCTGTACTCTTTGGACATCAGCCGGGTATCATAGCCATTCGAAAAGCCAAGTTTACCTACGGTATTAGTACAATGGAGAAGTTCGACGAGGAGAAACATTCCGTGAAACAAAAACGTATCATCGATAACGAGGCGATGTGTGTGGGTTTGTTTAAGAAGTATGTAACCATCAGGGAGGAAGTGACGAGCGGTTATACTATTGTCGAGACTGGTTTGTTACCCGACACCGCGGATGGCATGAACGTCGTGTGCAACGTTTATCTGTCAACAGACACGGGCCCAGTCTATGTTACGGATCCCACCTGCAAGACGCTTGGTGAGTTTCACGTAAAGCTTCCCTTTGAGAAAGAGCCGGAGGATCGAGCCTATGAGCGCTCGCTGGTGTTTGGAAATACGGAGATCATGGTCATTGTGAAGCATTTAAAATCGGGCAAAATATTCAGGAAGTATTTCAATTTCTTATAAGACGTGCTGTGATATCGATGGTTCAATGCAATACTGTTGATCTCGTCTGTCGTGATTTGAACCCACATGGAAAGGGTCATGTGCTTTCAGGTTTAGTTCTTTAACCGCTGGGCATTGTGAAGGACTTATAACAGTATTGCAGCGGACCAAATGAATTGATTGTATTTTGACGCGTTCTTGCTTTGTACTTTATTCCCTGATGACATATGTAAGTAACTGGCATTTCAGGGCTTTTTCTCGTTATATAACAAGGGCCCATAAAAGGTACATTCGCATTGAAAAATTCTTTAAAATCATGCAGTTTTCCCAAACGATCCAAGTTATACTAGCATTTTACTTTCCCCATTCAGCAATTTCAGTGATAAAATTTCCAAAATTCAACAGGCTTGGGCTTCTTCCCAATTTAAGCAAAAAAGCCCTGTACTTGCATAAATGTTTCCAAGGTTCGAAGAGGTTACCAAGATGAAATTTCCTGAACAAAAACTACGGCGTTTAACTATTGTTTTTGAAAGTGGTGCGGACGTTATGAATTCAGTAAGTCCGATTGACAAGTCCACACTAAATTACTGAGCCATACTTAACCTTATCGTACATTGAAATAGATATTACAGAAATAAAATGTTTCATGCCACACTTGATGTTGTCTTGTCTTGGCCCGGAAAAGAATAAACCGTATAGGCCTATTTAACAGAACAGTTTCCTTTTTTAAAATTTGAGTTTCTGCCCTTGAACATAAGCACCAACTGAAGGGTTCTTTGTGAAGCACTTACTATGGTCTTGCATCGAACCCTCGAACTGTTTTGGACCCGAGTTCCCCTAGTGGTTTGTCGGGCTTCACACGACACATACCACAACCCAATGAAAACTCCACCCCAGTAGGAGGGTGTTTTACCCCTAAAGGGCAGTCTGAGGTCTGCAAGGGTTTCGAGCCTGGACCCAACGGACAATCGATGTCGTCTTTGACGCTGCCCAGGAAAATGTCGTGACATTCGGTACAATAGTGGGTCGTCCCGAAGCAGAAGAAGCTGGCTACAGAGCAGCAGTATTGACACTTATATTCTATGTATTCGTCATCGTGTATCTCACAAGCCTGAAAGAAGAGATGGCATCTTTCCTTAGGTCTGCCGTTTCATTCTTTTAACCCTTTACCAAACGCCAAATTTTCGACTGTCCCAAATTGAAAGAGTATGCAGACGACATTTCAATTCGTGATGAAATTAAAAAATAATCTTTTGATAGGACAGAAAACATGGTGGGAAAAGGAGAAATTGCTCATTAAGAGCAATTTCTCCTTTTCCCATCATGTTATCCAGAGTCGTCTTAAACAAAGTGGGCAATTGTCCTTATTCTTTTGATAATGGGTTAAAGCTGCTTGTTCACAGATGAGAGGAAATTTGGACATTACAATTTTGTTTCTTTAAAACTGTATAGGGGCTGTACTTTTGTATGAGATGTACTGGAGAATAGCCAGTGGAAGTAAGATATGTTTATATTTAAGCATTTACAATGAATAGATATGTTTACAGATCCAAAATGTTCAAACGTTTTTGAAATATATTGCTGAACGTCTGTACATACTTAGTTGCGCAATCCGCACAGGATTATTTCCCTTTCCTTCCCTTCTCCTAACCAATTGAAAGGGAGGTCACTATGTAGGTAAATGAATAGATATGTTTACAGATCCAAAAGCGTTCAAACGTTTTTGAAATATATTGCTGAACGTCTGTACATACTTAATCCGCACAGGATTATTTCCCTTTCCTTCCCTTCTCCTAACCAATTGAAAGGGAGGTCACTATGTAGGTAAATGACTTAGTTGTAGTGACACGATCTGAACCAGTTTTGCGCCTTTGAACCATACTATACCGCAATTAAAAGACTGTTTTGTTCCAACGCATTTTTATTCGAACTTGAATTTCTTTTTCATCTGTGAATACGCACCTTTATTTCTATAGATAACGATTCAGATGAAAAAAAAAACCAGGAATAGTATCGTTTACAGGTGGGATAAAACTAGTTCAAATTAAGAAAATGGTTGAATCAGCCAATGTTGCTGTAATTTCTTTTAATGGCATCGTATTTAACCCTTAACCTTAAAATTTTGTGACTGTTCCAAAGTGAAAGAGTTTGCAAACGACATTTCAAATTGCGATGAAATTTGAATATAATCTTTTGATAGGACAGAAAATATTGTGGGAAAAGGAGAAATCGCTCGTCACGAGCAATTTCTCATTTTCCCACAATGTTTTCCAGTTTCGTCTGCAACAAACTGGTCAAGTTTTACAGAGTCGTCTGCAACAAACTGGTCAAATGCCGTTATTGTATGGTAATGGGTTACAACAACAAATACCTCCTACTCACCTTTACACCTTCTACATTAGAACATGCCCCACACAAGAGGCTTTCTGGATTGAATCGTCTTGTGTCAGCATTCAACTGCTGTTCACACTGTACCTCACCCCCGTAATATGGCTGTAATAAAGCAACAGTCAACGTTTCATTGAGATACAGTCTAACTTGTGTTAAGCAGCCACCCTTTTAAGCAGCCAACCTGCCTTAAACAGCCACTACAGAAAGTCCCATTGTTAGATTTATAGTGTAAATAAATTTGTGTTAAGCAACCAACCTGTCTTAAACAGCCAATTGTCCCATAGGCTGGCCTCTTAACACAAGTTTGACTGTATATGTTACTATTTACTTACGGTAGATTACCCATATAACGCCATTTCGAAACTCAGTCTTTCGTCAGATTACATCAGTCGTTCTCGGTATAGTTCGGTTGAGGTCGGAACTATTTGGTTTAGTGCGAATAGTTCCGAGAAAGACCGATGTATACCGAGAACTACCCAAGTAAACCGACGATATAATGAGTTTGGGTTCTGGGTATTTTACCGCAACACATACAATTGATCAGCCAAAGCAAAGGTGATTGGTAAAGAACCTTAGGTATAACGCAATTTACATGGAATTTAGCATGTATTCCGATGGTTTATTTGCTGTTTAATATCAGTTTAATCAATGCTTCAGTTATTTTTTGACAATTCGTTTATCTGTTTCAGTACTCCCGTTAACATTACATGGAATTGACTCTCTGGTCGTACTGTTATTTCGATTAACAAGAGTGTCATGAATGTATTTAAGGTAAAAGGATAAATAGAATAGATAGTTGGTGTCTTTGAATGGGAAAAGTTATCGGGCTCGGCTTCGGATTATTATCCGTTTCGCCTTCGGCTCACCGGATAATATTCCTAAGCCTTGCTCATTAATATTTCCGATTCACGACACCAACAGCTATTCTCTATATCTTCATATCTTTTGTGGCTGGTGTACACTGCAATAACATGGCTTCCTTGGTTGTCTCCCTTTTGAAAAAAACTCAATTAATTTCGAATGTAATGGTGTCGGTAAGGAAAAATACTTGATTATACACTGTAGACAGTTTTGAAATATGATATCGCCATAACCGAATCAAGAAAAAGAATTGGGGTAGTTTAATACGATATCTGTATCAAAATGTTGTCTTCCAAAACAAGTTAATGCATATAAGAATTGTGCATGCAAGTTCACAAATACATGTTCATTATGTACAGTGGCCAGTCGTACCACGGTCTTTTACAAGCAGTATTTCAGAAAACTAAAAAGTCCTATGGTATTGGTGTTTCTTTGAGATAGTTCTTATAAGTTTCCAAAGTAAAAGTCTTCGATAAACATCAAAGAAATTACAAATGGAAATACGCCACTTATTTAGACGAGCATATTTATTCTCTTATCAAACGTCTATCAACAAATAAAACATAGTCTGATAACTTCTATATTAGGTGTAATGAAACAATGCAGAACAAGGCAATAGAAACACACCTCTTATCTGCACGTCCATATTGACTCCTCCCGGACAAACCGTATTAACAAAACGATATTTCTGTGATCGGTACATTTGCCTTGAAACTTGAAATAAGCATGGAAATGCTTATGTTTCATTTTAGAAAATAAACACGATAAAAAAATGCTACTGAATAGTTAAAGACCTACCCTCTGGCATTTATAGCATAGATAGAAACACATTCGGTCGATCTGTGCTTGTTGATCCGGGTCTAGATTAGGGCATACATCTTGGTCATGATCAGAAGAGTCATCTTGGTCGAAATCATCTTCATCATCATGGACGACATCAAAATTCACAGCTTCGACATGACCATCTTTATCATCACCATCGTCATTATCATCACCATCGTCATTATCATCATCATCACCACCATCGTCTTCATCATCAGCACCAAGGTCAACATAATTTTCATCCCCACTATCATCACCACTATCATCATCAAGTACGTACAGCCCATAGCTGTCGTTACCGGTGTAATTTGACTCTATTCTATTCAACGCCTTTTGCTCAACATCGGCCTTTAGTTCCAACATTGGCTCTAATATATCACTCAGTTTCGGGTGGTCTATTTCATTCTGAAACATAAAGTAATATCACATATATTTCGCTCTGAAACATAAGATATATACCTTCATATGAGAGAGACACACATCATAGGCATTTTCATTTATCAATGAAACATGAAAATAAGCACATTTGTTTCTGTCAAAACAAAAAAAGCACAGCGATTTCATTGTGAAATATATTTTTTTGTAGATCATATAACATCTTTTTCAAAGAGAAACAACATATTAAGCACATCTAGCATATAACATGAATGATAGGTGTTAGTACCAATATATATATCAAAAGAAAATGCTTCACCAAATGTGATGGAGTTGCATAGACAGAACCTTTTAAAAACCTTCGAAAATGTCTTCATGGCTGTTTCCCATGTTTTTGACATTTACAGTACAAATTCTGGATCTATATCCCAAACACACCTTACATACAGGACATAATAAAAACGTTGGGCATATGCACATATCAGACCGTATATCTGATATACCCCACATACATTTATAGAGGACAAGAAAGGAAGTTGAATATATGTACATAACGGACCTACAGAACACAACTTATGTACAGGATATGGTTGGAAGTAAGACATATGTGTACAACATATCCACTTTTTGTCATAGATACCCACCTTACATAAAGGACATAACAGGAAGTTGAATGTTATCCGCGGTCCCACCCAGGTGTTCATCAGAACTCTCTCAACACAATGCAAGTGGAAGATATGTCCGCACATCAACTGAAATGAATCGTTGGTCCACGGTTATAGTGCAAAGTTCTAGGAACGTTTTATGCAAATTTGAAAACCTTAAGAAGCATCGTTTAGAAAATAGAAATGCAAAGATGCGTAGCTCGAGACATTGTCTTTACATTTAATATCAAACGGCTTGGCATTTGTTTTCACTAACGCTTTACGATGCCATGGTGACCTGTTTTTGTTCTTGTGAATTACAAATATGTTCATTTGAAATTATATAATATAATATAATATAATATAATATAATATAATATAATATAATATAATATAATATAACGGTTAGTTACCTGTATAATTGGTGCCGCCTGTAACGGGTCTGTGTAACATATAACACAATCATCATCCCCCGTCTGATGCCCATCGGTCGTACACGAGGTCTGTATGCAGGGAGGACATACGTCTTCGTCTTTAAAACCCAGGCACACGTGTCCACAAGGGAGGATACTCTTGCAGGAATTCTTTACTCGTAATTTCATACATGTGTCCGAAAATGCTGAATGTATAAATTATTTCACAGGTTTGGGTAATTGATGGTGCTTGTACACACATGCTATAATGTGCAATTCAAAACACGATCTCTTTGAAACTACACATTTTTGTATTGTGTATAATATCTAATTTATAAAAGCAAAGGAATGCAAAATTTATATTTCTAGGTACACATAGACGGTCTGCTGTGGAATTCAAACCCGTTGCAATGCTTTTGGATCTGAATACATATCTTTCAATTCTATAGAGGCTCTGGATTCTTAGATACGTACAAATTTCACTTCCAATGGATACTCTCTAGGACGTCCCATACAGCTATGCATCTGTTATACAAATACAATTTAATTATCCTTCTTTACTCAAATCAAATCTGTGGACAAGTAATTTAAATTGATAAATGAATATTTCTTTTACATCGAATATGTATTGTGTTTTACTTGAAAAGTAACACTAATTCATAGTGTGCTTCAATAATTATAAAAACCCCCATGCTTTATAAAACTTGATTGACATAACTGGATGGAAGAATCGGTGTCCCTTGGGAAACATGGACATGCGTCTTGTTACTCACATGTCATTTTTCCCGGAAGTGTCGTAGATTTCGGGTCTCCCAAAACATCTTTGATGGACCTCTTGGTCACAGCTTTTGTGTGCATAACGTCCCTGACATTCAGCTCTTCGTGAAAGACCTGGTATGAAATATCAACATATGCGGAAGTTTAATACCGAACGAAAAATTCTATCAAACCTGCTATAGTTCAAAGCGAGCCATCATCATTTACATGGTACAGATTGTCATATAAAAGACTGGAACCATCAGTGTTAGGTAAAAATTGCATATACAATGTGCTTTGGTCATGTTTACATCGATTTTGACGGAAGCTAGAAGCATATTCAATTCACGCTCGATTACTGCTTTCAGGATACTACACCAGTACTCGCGCCAATTGTGGGTTAGCCCCGACAGTTCTCACCTCGCCTAATAGGGGTTCGATCCGAGACCTTCGGTACAAGAGACCGAAGCTCTATCTCTGTTCCATTGCCGTCCACACTTCTTTGTTCAGCATATTTTATGTTTGGTCAGAAGTATCTTCCTACAATACGTCAGGAATCAAATTGCTTAAGGATTAGTTCTAAACTCGAGACTTGCTTTAATGGTTCATCGGAAACGAGAGGATGAGTGTTCTCGACGAATTCACGTTGAGATAATTATGCGCGAAATACTCCTTGAAGTCCACGGTATTGTCAACATATCAAATCGCCATGCTATTAACCCTAAAAATGCTTGGTAATGTTCGTAAAATAGGTTTTTGTGTTGTCTGCTTTCCTTTTGTTTTTAAGATATCTGCTTATTATTTTCTCAAGGGTATATACTCAGAGTAACAAACAGGATGGATTACAGGCCAGTCGCCAATTTACTTGGCGGCTTTCCTGCATCTAACCTGTTTGCATAAGCATGAAGTTGGTTCCAGCATTATAAGTGTCAACGTTATTTTACTTGCTTCATACGTACTCGAGAAACCAATATATCTGATATAGTCTAGTCTGTTAGGGGTTTAATGTTTTTCATCCGGACTAAAGTGTGAAACTTTGTAAATATGTTTATATCGATGATCTGAATCAGAAAAACCAACTGTGCCCGATTTTCAGGTCCTATATCATTTTTTATACATGTATGAATATTCGGATAGATGTACCATCCGACTACTCTTCCTTTCTATATGATTTTTTCGGATTTAACAACTGTACGGCTAAACTAAGACGTGGAAACATACGGAATTTGGCGTTTTCTATATGAATGGACAACGATATATCATTTAGGGCCCCTGAAAGACATTTCCTCGCCATATTTGAGCCGGTCAATATGGGATTCTTGATAATGAAACCTATTTGCTCGTGTATTAGCTTATCTTGTTTGTGTGTGCATTTCATCCAATTTTCAAAAAATTAAAGACTTGAAATGATAAATTCGTATGCATCCATTGCCACATGGCCGCGTTGATAGAATGGCTTAAATTCGATAGTTAACTCAACCGTTGGGTTTGAATCTTGACCTGGTCATATATAAGGGGAAGTTCACTGATAAATTTGCGGAAGGTCGTTAGTTCTCTAATAGATACCCCGATCAATAATGAACTGGACATAGTAATATAACTGAAAATTCCTGATGCGTTGTGAATTACGAAACAGTGGAGGTCTTGGGTTCGATACTCGGTCAAGGAAACTACTTTCCGACAAGGGTCATCCGTGGCCTAGTGGTTAGAGTACAGAACTTGTGATCACACAGACCCTCTCTGGTGGTTCAAATCAGGGCGCTGTCAATTCGTTTATGGGGGGTTAGCTCCCGGCTACCAACCGGAAGGTCGGTGGTTCTACCAAAATGCTTGATCGAGCCCTTGTTGGCAGTTCAGCAAATGGGGTCTTAATTCCTCCACAACTTTGAGCCGGGCATCGCAATATGACATGCTGTTGACACGATGTGAAACCATATACAAACAAACAAATCTTTCCGACAATAGAATTCGCCACTCATCCAAGATTCTTTGGCCATGTGAGTATGTAGTCAGCGACATGGAAAGATGTAGTTTGAGTACTGGTGTGAGAAAGTCAGGAAAGCATAGTAGGTGCGCTGATCGCCGTGAAATGACCATATATGTTAAAAAGCGGTACACACCAAATTATTGATGGGTCTTTCATCTAATGATTAGATCGGTGTTAAGATTTGCTTTCTTTTTTACACTGATTGCCTACAATTTCCACTGCATTTGCAAAGTGATGTACATGGAAGTCGGTGGTTTTTACAAACGCAATTTCTCATGCAAATTGGAAGTGCTTTGCAGCCGCATCTTATCAACTCTCTACAACTCTTTGCTGCTTCTGGTAATGTTGTCCAAACCGACTTCCAATTATCGCCAGCCTTTAACCATCCAAATGCTTCTGGGGAAGGGACGTTTTGCCTCGACTCTAAACAGCTTAACCAGATACTGGCCTGGTACAAACTCCTATTCACGTGTAAACAGAGGGCATCCTGTGTCGGTGGCAAACTTTGCATCATCTTGACGTTCTTTCCTTGTGCAAATAAATCTTGTCGAAGATCGTTTACAAGTGTGTGCTCTGTTGTGTGGTCATACAGAACACACACGTATCTCTCCAACAAATGGAATGAATGTGACCCAACTTCTAAAGGAAGAAATAGATTTTCGAGTTTCAGTGCACCGATCACTGCTGGGTATGCTTTCAATGACTTCCAAGAAGATCTTTTGCCTTTGCCTGCAAAATGAGATGTTGTATCACAACCCGTCAATGCATGAAAAAATGGAAGAGCTCTTGAAAGGTCACTTCCTAGAGCATTAAAGATTGAATTTACTTGATAATATCTCAAATGTTTTCCTTTACCGAATTCAATCCATATGTCAAGACCCGCATGTAGGCTTTCAAGATAGGAAAATATTCCAACAAGAATTATGACAACATCTGTGTCGACTGTACTTATCATTATCTTCGAAGCACCCTTTTTAAGAGCATCAAGGACATGCAAACACATTCGTGTGTCTGCCTCTTCATGGTCCGACTCTATCATGGGTTCAGCGCACCCCCTAGCAATAACAGACTTTCCAGAAGTTATATAAACTTGTTTGTCCGGTTGATAACTGAATGATGATACAGTATCACTTAAGAGAGCGAACAATTCCTCTTTGTTTTTTGAATCACGCAAGAAAGATTGAAAGTTTGCAGGTAACTTTGTTTGAGTTGATACTTTTCTTCTCGAACCACTACCACGTTTCTGTCTTGTAGTGTTTTTAAGGCTATCAGTCAAGTATGAATCCCAGACAATATCTATCCTATTTTGATCCTGAAGTTGTCGGAGCGTCCAAGGTATAAACACATTATTTGCGTACTCTCCGAATGTATGTGCATCACCTTTTGGTAGCGAGTGTATCACTGCAGCACCATCAAATACCTTTGCATCACATTGAGGTGGATCGGCGCTACTAGAAGGAGCTAGACAATCGAGCAACTCGGATTTATTGCTTGGAAGAAGAAGCTTCCCATGTTGAGATAGTGATGGTGGCCATGGATGATTCTCATGCGAAAAGAACTCTTCCAGATTTCCTTCTCGAACTTGACAGGAGATAAAAAGTCTACTGAAAAGGGAGAAATCGCTTTTCAGCTCAATCGTTTGCTCTTTTAACCTAGAATTTACCTTGAGTGGTGGTGTTCTAAAAAGGGGGAGTTTATTCTTTGTAATTGTAGCACGTACAGACTGAGTTCTATCTACAAGAACATGCCGAACATATTTATCATACTGTGCTTTACCTGTCGTCTCAATTGTATTGATAGTAAGATTTACAGGGTCATCTGCACAGTCATGGCTGTCAATTGTCATAAGCTCTTCAGAGCCTTCCATAAACGGGTTTCCAAAAGCATTGATGGTTGCACACAGTTTTTTCACCTGTCTTTGGAAGGTTTTCTGTGTTGACAAACCTTCCTCGTGACTACTGGTGTCATTAACAGAATGGTTCTTGTTTATAAAAGTGCTCTCAAACTCATTTAAAAGTCTAGCTTGTTCGGGACCCGACACCATCCACTTCTTCAATGCACTTGGTTTTTCAGTAAGACCAATTGCACCACCAACATCTTTAATGATTTTATTATTTTGTTCATGTGCTTGATCTAGGGGAATAGAAGAGAATCTTTTGTTGGTCTTTTGGAAGACCCAACATGATTGAAAGATGTCTACAATTTCATTAGGTAAAGCTTTCATATCCCTCATGTGTACAGGCAACCAACGGGCGTAATTTGTATGGTCTAGTGCGAAGAACATTGGGGCTAACTTTTCCATAGTTTCGATATACAAATTGAAGTTTCTTTCACGGTGCGACCTCACAAAAGTCAATACCAAAAGTTCCAAATCCAAAATGAGATTCCAAAACTTGAACATGGGCACCTTTCTGGCCATATCAGATTTCCAGGAGGAAAATGCATCTTCATCAAAAACTCCTTGATGTGTTTCAAATGCCTCTTTTTGTAACTTAGAAAGTGACAAAGCCGTTACTTGATGAGCGTGTCTTGTTTTTGTTACATGCGAGGCGTGAATGAAAGAGTCAGCTGTTCCCGAGGAAGCTATATCGGCCTCGGTTAAAATACCTGTCCACCCCGAATCTTCAAGTAGATCTCCCACCATTCGCCAACAAGCTATCTCAATATGCAAGCCACCTAACATGACAACATATGAGGATTCTCCAAACAAGTTTGGCCAGCGCCATTGGATTTGCTTTGCTAAGGCAAACAGTGGCTGATCAACAACCATTACAGGTATCTGTCCAGGATTGCATACAGAAATAGTCTCCCGAATAATAGTCATACCGTGTCTCATCATGGCAACAGTTGCGGCTTTCTCATGGAAAAGGGGCAATAATGATGATATTCCAGGCATTATACACTCCTCAGGTTGAATTGATGCATGGTAAGCACCCCATGCAATAGCATCACCTTTCTCTAAAGGATCTTTATCAAGAAGGGACACTGAATGTTACAGCCAGTCGGCTTCTTTCTGTTTTCCTAATTCAAGTCTGGCACTGGCATCCGTAAATGTTGCCTTTGGTACAGTGACACCTTCTAGGTTGCAGTTTACAGTGGTTCGCGAGAATCACCAGGGTTATTTTCAGTTGGGAATTGAAAGATACTAATACTTGTGCCATGAAATGATCCTTGTGCAGTAGTAGCAGTTGGATTGTGATCGATATTGTCGAGCGCTCCAACACTGAAAATACCTGTTTTAGTTGTGTTGGGCATACTACGTTCTCAGCCTGAAATCTATGACACAGTGCTGATGTTATACCTTCTTGCACTTCTAGCAAACGGTTATAACTAACACTTAGACCCATTTCACTGAACTGTGTAATCAGCTTTTTGCTACGTGTAAGTGTATGGACATTAAGGCCAATGTACAAAGGAAGGGGTGGCTCACGAGCTTTCAAATGTCTTCGGGCGCTACTGGTAGAAAGTCTTTCTTTAGTGTTAAAGAAAATCAATTGACTAATGCTTAAACAGGCCCGTGAATTCCTCATGTTCTGATCTTTAATATTTGGACCATACAAAAGTAACGCTACTAGTGTTTTAAGACTTGTGGGTATTGACGTTTTCTCACATCCTTCTGGGAAACTGCCAGTAAACTGAAAGTATTCCTCTGAAAAAATTTCCTTTCTGATGGCGTTGCAAACACGAGATAGGGAAATGGCTTCTTGATCAAGGTCCCTCTGTTCGACAGCTTCTTTTAAAAGGCGTTGCATACCTTCATTAAATACTAAAACAATGTGTTTGCCGTCAGTCTGCTCTTGGCATTCAGGAAATTGGGATATGATTTTAGTTTTTAATTTATACCTGTTGACTGATTTTGTAGTGTCAAAAATTTTAAGTCTATCCTCAAATAATGAATGCAACTCTGAAAGCTTGTATATAAATACACCCTGCTCTACACTGCATTCGATATAATGTACAAGTTCTGCAAATACCCTTGCTTCTATTGGTTCGCTACATGCAGAAGATAAAATTGTTTCACTTTTACGTTCAAATGCTCTAAAACGATTTTTGTACTGCAAAATACAGTTGTTGTGATATTTAGCTTCTAATGCTACAAGATCACCCCCCGTGATGCGAGATAAAAGTGATGTATCGCCCATTTTAGTGGCCATATCTCTAAGTGTTACTTCGAAATTAAATGTCGAACAGTTATGAAGGGGCCCCCCAGGCCCCGGTTTCTCGAAAATACTTAAGTATATACTTAAGTAAAAACTTAATAAGATACTTAAGTACAATACCAAGCTTAGCTGAGTTCACAATTTGAGTTCGTTTCTCGAACGTACTTAAGTACGTACTCAGTTGACAATCTCCCATGCAGAGTTATCGTCCCCCGGATACTACCCATGCAGAGTTATCGTCCCCCGGATACTACCTCTGCAACGGGCTCACGCCATCTTTGCCACGAATCGTGGCAAACTCTGTAATATTGCGATCCGAACTGTTCTATGCATACAATTAAGTAAAGAAATATATGAATAAGACAAAAATACTTTTAATTTATCCATACAGTAGAAATTGAATATGTATTTCACTGATTTTTGCTAGATCTATTTTAAAGCCTTCTTACGCTATTGAAAATCAATCCGCGGAATGTTTACGTCTTTGGTCTCCCGCTCGATGTATAATAAGTCCTGGTTATTGGACAGCTTGGATACCAGTGATGTAAACAAACACGAGGTAGAAATTGGTAACGATGTCATCACTTTACAACTGTGATTTATAGAGATTCTGCTACTTGCAAGGATTAACTTCAAAATACGTGATATCATTGTCTTTGGAAAAGGCAAAAGCTTCTTAAATGGCACATTCTCATCATCTAAATGGACGCAGATCTCTTCAAATCGATGTTCTGAAAACTTCCACGAATGTAAGATATCGATGAGTTGGTGCTTTTAAAAAAGTACTTCCAAATAACCCCCAAATAAGCTTCACATGCTGTGAAATGAGAGCTGAATGAGTTAAAAAAGAGTTGCAGAGAAGATACTAGTCTCAATAACGATCTGTGAACGAAGCTTTTTTCGTCATTTGGACATTTATCGTGCTTCAAAGGCGTCAGTCAAAATAGCAATAGCATTCGAGACCAGTTATCTGGACTAAGAAGACACAAGTTGAAGGCTGTCAGTGTTTGAAACAAAATGGATATTTGGATGATGTGTTCATGGTTTGTGGGTTCACAGGAAAGGCATGAGCATAGAGACAAAGATGAGAGGAAAGAACTATGTTCAATAAACTGCAAGTACCTTTTTCTTACTATGCTGGTGTTTTATTATATATAATAATACATGGTTTACCAGTAACTTTATGATGTATGTATGCTCATACTTTGTGCAAAAGAATAGACAAACCATTAATGATTCTGAAGAAATAAGAAAACTGTACACCCTTGGTTCTCCCCTCTATAAAACTGCAACAGCTGTTTATCTTCGTGGGGGGTAGGGCTTGGGGTGGCGAGGATGAGGGGAAGTGAGGACGCGGTTATTTTAAAACGGGTCGATGGATCAAGGCAAATTTAAGCTTGATTTAGTGCACTTTTGGGCATTTTAGTAAAGTGGTAAAACCTCCAACAATAGTGAGAAAAGCATTAGAATAAAGCTAAAAAATGACTGACAGATTGTCAAGTTATATCAAATCCCTTTATCAAACTGATTTCTACCCTTTTCAACATAACAAATGTTATCTTTAGTTGCTTACTATTTGGATAATTTTTACTCTTCATATCTGAGAGAATTGGTCGATGCTTCTGTTAAATTTAATTTGAATATAACGTAGCATTTAGTCTATCAATTCAGATGTCCTGAACCAATGAATGCACATACTTTACCATGTCAACAATCTTAATAAGGGACAAGAGACTGGTTAAACATTCCATATTTGATTCATTAAATGCAGAAAAAAAGAATTTCATTGATTACCATTTAGCATAAATCTTTGGACAAAAGAGTAAGTTGTTAATGATAACCAGATTTTTCTTTAATTGAAATGCTTTCAAAAGCATGAAAATGGGTCACATTTTTGAAGCATTGTTATAACTTGGTAAATCATGAATTGTATGTCATTCCAGATTATTTGGATGAACTGTATAATGAGCAAGTTTAATTAGTTATTATTAACCTCTCTTATGAAAAAAATGATGAAAAGAATTGATAATTGATAGGGTTAAAGGTGGCCAGTAATATGATTCTTTTAGTGTATAGGATGGTCTAAGGTACATATTCTGTGATATTTGTTAAATGAAGAGTAACAATTAAAGATTAACAATTAAATTTTCATTTCAGATTTTCACTTTACTTTTTCATATGATTTTAATTTTACATACAGATATCAGCTATGGTTGAATGAACAATACTCATGCTTTGCATCAAAATTCATCATAGTTTTTATAACTGCTAAGCAATGTCAAAACAATTATGACAAAAGTTTATTTCTAAAGTTTCTTTCATAAATACTTATACCAAATTCACAATAAGTGACTAAATGATGAATGCAGTGAGCATCCCCAGATATGGTTATAATTGCTACTTAGTTTTCAAACAGTTGCTTGTTAATAGGAACTTAAATGACAGATTGTAAGAGTTTCTTATATAATTCAAATGTTCTCTATGAATGATCTTTTAAGACAAAAATATACATGGATTATTATCATTACAGCATACAACAATCAAAATCTTTAAAAGACAAGTTCTCATCATGAGAATATTACTGTTTAATGATATGATGATGAAATATTGAATTAACAAATTAGCTGCATTGTTGATAGTTACAAACCTTCACTAGTTGGTACATAATGGTTTGCATTCATTATATTTCAAGAAAGATGATGTCAGAACAGTGTTCATAAAAGTTGACAGCCTTTCAACCATAAATATTATTTGCTGTATAAAATGGTAAAGTAACTAAAGCAGAATTACTCAACCAAATACTGTTTCACCTGAGGATCACCAAATAAGTAGAAACAGTGTCCATCATGTGCATTATCAAAGTATGATTGAAGAATATGGTGTAGGTGAAGAGATAAGATTGGAACTTTCTTATCAGTAAATTGTGACTAGCTAATGAAAAGCTGAGTTTGATCTGAACAGAATAACACTTGGATCTGTTCGATGAGTTAGATAAGTTAGATCTTGTTGATAATTCATTTGTTTGTTCTAATGTCTCAAATGAGTACCCACAACATAGGATTTAAAGAATCAATAATTGCTGAATTTGCCTTTTATCTGGACATCTGCTTCACCCATTCCTCCATGTAAAATTTGTGACTTGATTAATTTGAAAGCAAAAGCAGATGTTAGAAAATGGTTTTAAAGCTCAGAGAGTTGTGTTTTGGGTGAAATAAACATTAATAATTTGATATGAAAAGGACAATCTCACAGATTGGGATCTTTAACTTTTAAGAAAAATTGTCTTCTACAATTGAATTAAAATGACAACATATTTTCTAAAGTAATATAAGACTAGATTATTGACAGCTTTCTAACCCCAAGCATAATTATTTAGAAAAGATAAAAATCATTTATATTGCAGATATCACAAACCATTTAAACTGGTGTTTCTCTAAACAACAATCTAAACTTAAAAGACATTTAACCATTTTGTTGCAGACTACTCTGGAAACATTGTGGGAAAATAGGAAAATTGCTCTTATCGAGCAATTTCCACTTTTCAAGCAATGTTTTCTGCCTTATCAGAAGATTATTTTCAATATCATCACATTTTAAAATGTCGCCTGCAAACTTTTTCAATTTGGGACAGTCGAAAGTTAATCCTTTCCAAAACAAAAACGACATTTCACCACTTTGTTGCAGATGACTTTAGAAAACATTGTGGGAAAAGGAGAAATTGCTCATTGCAAGCAATTTTTCCTTTTCCCACAAGGTTTTCTGCTCTTTCTAAAGAATATTTTTCAATTTCATTACATTTTGAAATGTCTTCTGCAAACTCTTTCAATTTGAAACAGTCAAAAATGTGTTGTTTGGGAAAGGTTAAACGGTTTGCATTTTCAACAATTTACACTGTAATTTGTAAATGTTCTTTATAAACTTTTCTAATCAGTTAAGAATGGTATTGGAAAGCTGTCAATAATCTAGTCTTCTGTTACTTTAGAAATTTATATTTTCCTTTTATTGAAAGAAAACTTCTTATTTCAAATTGTTAAAATCACAACATGTGAGATAGTCCTTTCAAATAAGTCTATTGAGGCTTAACAGTATGATCCATGTCTACTTAATAGTATTGTAAAGGTCTGAACTGACTGAAGGAAGATTTAAACTCGAAATGAAGAGGAATGGTGCTATTTATTGTTTAGAAGGTCGCCAACAATCTTGATTCATTGGATTTTCTTGAGAACGTTTCATTCTGTGGCATTCTGACTGACGACTCATTTGTTAAACTACGTGGAGGTTTGATTTGTCTTGGAGAATGTATTTTTTAGCTGTCATTCACATTGTTTTGATCGAGGGGGCGGGTTTCGAGTCGCATGGAGCGTCGCCTCAATTCTACTCAGTAAGCTGTTTCGCTTCAAATGTAAGCTGCTTTGTGTGTAAATAAATGTCTTTATTCTATTTTAACTGTCATATCTTATCTATCTTAATATTGTGATACGACTAAAGAGACTTTCGTCTAACTTCTTAATTGATATAAGCGTTAGTTTGGAGCTCGCTTTTTGCAAGCCGCTAGATGCAGTATACTACTACACCCCTACACGTCATTTTCGGCCACGTGACCATGCCGGAAAAGTGGGACTATTTTCTGAGCCCGTCACAGAGATAAATGTGGGAGCGTAGCGGGAACCAATTTACTCTGGTAGAGATTGCTCAGTTGAGTCAACTAACAAGCTCAAATATTTACTATCTTTACTGATGTAAGTGGCCTTATCAAAACGCTCTCCAGCATATGAGGTAAAATAGACATAAAAGTACGGGAATATCTGTCAAATCACAGGTCATCGACGTCATCATCTACGTCATCAAAACTAAAAGATCAAACATTGAGAAGATGAAGCGTTCACAAAACTGGTCTGAGAATGAGAGATTGGCTGCGGTCCAATTAATATGTTGACATATATGACCAGTTGTATTGAAAGTTATGTGGACGCAATGTTAAACCCATTAATATAGATGAATAAATAGATGTTTTGATTTTGTCATTATATAAATGATTTGCTTTTACTTTATTATAAATAAGAATTAAATTGAAAACTAATCTAAAACTTGCTATGTATCAGTGTTCAATACCACTGCTAGATCTATTAACTATCGGTAATTTTACAGACTGTCCCAAAAGGGTGGCAATTTTTGATGTAGTGACCCTTACCGCCCTACAAATCGATGATTTCGATAGGCCATAAAGGTCACTGATAATGATATATAATTATATAATGGGCTCCGGAGGCAAAAAAACTGCGGAGTCATCAACACGAAAAAGAAGAGGTGGTATTGGTGAGAATCGTTGACGTAAACGTCGATATCGTCTCAAGCATCTCGCCAAGTAAGTCATCTTTGAGCAGCCTACTTAGATTTGAGGAAGCCCTTTAGCTTCCTCAAATTACCGTACTCAACTTAAGTTA
>OX401408.1:29762420-29830358 GCA_947846245.1 Cerastoderma edule | reverse complement strand
GAATAGTTATGAAGCAATGAATATCAATAATCAAACCAGCTATGTGTATCAGATCAGATATTGCATGACATTTTGTTTCTGCAACCAATCAAAGCAAATCATTATTAATAAGGAAACATTCTAAATACACAATTGCACAGATAAGAATCTTTGTTTGAAACATGTAAAAAAAATCAATAAATAGGACCATTTATTCAGAATCTTTATCATAAGCTTGTTGGAGAACTGAAGTCAATAAACGAATGAAGGAAAAGCCATGTAAGGAAACAAAAATACCAAGTTAGATAAGGCAGCATACCAAACTCTTTTTCATTCAGTATTCAAAAACTATTTGGTTATTTGGAAAACTTCTTGATTGATCCTATGGTATCAGCATAGTGGAGTCTTCCAAATAAGATGGTTCTCAAAGAACAAACAGCTTGTTCTAAAGTTAGCAGCATTAATGGCAAAAATATTAAAGAATTTTTTTACAAGCAACTCAGAGTTTTCTGTTTCTATTATGTCCCTTATGTTTAATAGATCATTTCATTTCAAACTTTCATAATATGATTAAAGAAATTAGAATCACTCAAACTCATAGAGGAGAAAAATGTTTAAAATAACAGACATTTGAAATTGTCAAAAAGTACATCAATCGAATAATAAATATACATAATATGGAGCACAAATATAGTGAGAAATATACTGGTAAAAAGTAATAAAGAGAGATCGCTTCTAGTTTTCAACTTCATCAGTACCAACATCAAACAACTTAAGATCAAACTCTTAAACAAAAAGGAACCAAAAACATGTTTTATTCATAGTAACTGTGGTAATTTCTCTCGACCATAATGATAAACACTCCCTTATGTCAAACCATTCAGGACTGTTTGCTTAACCCTTTCCCAAACGACAAGTTTTCGACTGTTCCAAATTAAAAGAGTTTGCAGACGACATTTCAAAATGTGATGAAATTGAGAAATATTCTTCAGATAGAGCAGAAAAAATTGTGGGAAAAGGAGAAATTGCTCGTCACGAGCAATTTCTCCTTTTCCCACAATGTTTTCTAAAGCCGTCTACAACAAAGTGGTCATATGTCGTTATTGTTTGGGAAAGGGTTAAGCCTTTAACTAGTAAATCACAGATTTGTGACTGTTTGCCTCGTTCTACTTAAGGAATAATTGTGGAGGAAATGCCTTTACCAGCTAGTTTTCCAAATGAACTTCTTTCGTACCAGACGAAAATCTCCATATTTTAATTCTATCCCTTCAAGTTAAGCCAATCAAAACCACATTGATTGGTAATGACTTGAAGAAGTCTATGTTAAGAGTCTTGCAAATGTATGTTAATATTTGTCAAAAATCATTAACAGAATTCCTTTATGTAAGTAGATATGTTGGACCAAGAAAAATCAACATTGATATAAGAAGGAAAGTGTTAGTTATTATATCAACATGGAAATATTGTTGTGTACCATTTCATCAAATCAGTACATTCTATAACACCGGTCAGTATCAAGACCAGAAATGGCTGGTCACAACAACATAGGAAAAACAAAAAGTAGCTAACAAACTGTAAACAATCGAAAATGGAGAAAACTTTAAGACCAAATAAACATAAATTTCTTTTTAAAGCATTTTTTTCTAATTCAAGCAGAATTGAAGTTTATCAGTTTAAAATAAAAATGTCTTTGGAAATGTTTTGATAGTTGTTGGCCAGTAATGCAACCATAAAACTTGGTGGCTGGTCTGTGATCTAACTTGTTTGCTTCTTTGAGCATCTTTCCTCAACAAACTTCAGAAGATATTTAATTTTTTTGGAAAGCAGACGACACAAAAATCTATTTGAAGAAAATTTGATTCGTAAATTTATGAAGTAAGGATATCAGTTACGCCCTTTTATTTAATCATTAGAGAGTTAAATCACACATTCCCGACTTTAATCTTCCTTGATTCAATCATTATAGTAAACTCTGATAAGCAAATAAATCAAACATCTTTATTGTGATAGAAAACAAGGAGACTTGAATCTGTTGAAATAGCAGTTGTAAGTATATCAGGGGCCAGGGTAAAACATAAAAAGTACATTCTTAACCCATTACCAAACAATAACAGCATTTAACTGGTTTGTTGCAGACAACTCTGGAAAACATTGTGGGAAAAGAAGAAATTGCTCATTAAATTTTTTCTTTCTTTTCTCACAATGTTTTATGCCCCTTCAGAAGATTATTATTCAATTTCATCACATTTTGAAATGTCTTCTGCAGGGTCTTTCAATTTTGGACAGTCTAAAGTTTGGCGTTTTGGTAAAGGGTTAAACCAAAATAGTCCTAGTTTAAGCTACAACTTATACAATAACTTTTAGAAAACTCAAACATCTTTTTGTGTGAGGCAAAGATACCCGAGCAATGAGAGAAATGCAATGTTTTCTACCAAGAGTATCAACTATTGAAACTTAAGGACAAATAATATACCAATAGATAATAAACTACAACACAGTTGGATGTGATGGAGTAACTTTCCTATGAGATGTAGCTTAAATTCTATCTCCCATTATGGATAAAGTGACAAATCCAAAATAAAAACAACTGCAGGACACATAATGAAATGAAGAAAAGTAATAATTACATTGTGACATTACTAAGAAAGATTGTGAAAAAATTATGTGCTTATTGTGAGCAGTCTCAACTTTTATTACATTGTTTCATACATTCTGCTGTCAGGGTGTGTAATGTGCATATCAAACAAAACGTAAATGAATTTCAACAACAGTATTGCAGTGAGTAACTTTCAAAAGACAAAAAAAATCACTGAACACATATTTATGTTGTTAAATCCCAGTCGAAAGGTTCCCCTTCCCCATACACGGTTGAAAGGAAATAGATAAGTGAATAATTCTTGAATAATTCTATCCCAAATTCCGCAGACAATAATTTACTAGGATGGTGCTGATAATATTAAATACATTTAATCTTTCTTCCATTGCAGATGACTTTATTATCACTTGAAGCAGACAGATCATAAAGACATCATAAGAAAAAATAAAACACAAATCAGTTCTCCTTTAGGAAAATCCCACAAGCTACACTGTTTCCATTTTTGTAGGTATATTCTATCAATTATGTAACGAGCATCAATAGTATTTGCTGTGTAAATAACTAGGGACTTAAAAGGCATAAATAGGTATGTACAACAATGTCCCTCATACAAATAATAATTTTCTCACATTCAAGATAAACTTTTTAAGCGTTATTTTGAAAAGAGAGATCTCTCATTATACACCATACAAGTATCACCATTTGTAAGAACAATTTGGTCTTATCTTAAGAGATTAAGGGCATTGACATATGTGCCATAGCATTGATTATTAATGAATACAATAATTCTACAAAAATGAGACAAATGTAGCGAATATTTTATCATGTTGCTTTCTTCTCCAAGTCATTAGTCAAGATTCCTAAAAAATGGGTTTAATGCTGCGTTAATAGTATCTAGGTTATTTTACGGCTTTCATGGATCCACCAGTACAAGACAATGCACTGCAGTATCTTGCCCAAGGACACCCCACAAAAAAATCACAGCGCTGCCTGTAAGGATTGAATGCGGGACCACCGTGTCATAATCCTACACCTTTACCATTGGGCCACACGGGACCTTCAAGATTCATCATACCACATGCTACTGTAACAAGAGAAAAAATCACAAGATGGGTCACAATTGACTTCCTTGCACATGAAAAATGAAACCGAAAAGTACAAAAAATTAATCCAAATGGCAAAGTTAAATATAGTCTTTCCATGTTGAAATTTAAAAGCCATTCTCAACTACTCACCATCTTCAATGCACTCTGTACTTTTGAATAACAACATTAAAAATAAACTTATTCAAGCAAGACAAATCTTTAAAAATGCAAATATTTTCTCAAAGCAACTTTGAGGTAATAATCAATGTTTATACAAAACACTTCCAAATCCTTAGAGAGAAAAAATACATCCTCAATTAAGTCTACATGCCATTTTCATTTCACTCATTTGTTAGAAATCATCTATATATGTAAAAATTTCAAGAACACACAAGAAAATTTACTTTAACAAACATGCAAATGAAAATTTAACCAATTCCTCATACTGTATTTCATCACTGGTCAAATTGAAAGAGGCAGCCAATGACACTAATTACACATGATACATCTCATTTTAGATTTTGATTAAAATTCATAGTAAATGTCAAAAATGTGAAAATGAGCAATTACTTCTTTTGTTACAATGCTTTCTTTCTTCAGTCTTCACTATCATGTACAACTTTCCGTCATTCTGAAGTAAGTAGGTTGAACATTGTGACTAAGGTAGAATTAGCTTGAAGTGAGTTCACAGAAGTTTCTAAAGCCATTTTCATTTCACATGATTATAAGTTTAATGTAGCTCCAGCTGGGTACATCAAAAACTGAGAGCTGTCTTTTTAAGACTATCTTACAAATCATATAATTGTTTAAAACAAATGAAAATAACTTTCTTTATCACCCTCAAATCAAGTGGTCGGAGAACTCCTAGTTTCGATAAAATCTAACAGTTTCCCTCTTTATTCCATTACCAAACGCCAATTTTTTTACTGTCCCAAATTGAAAGAGTTTGCAGACAACATTCAAAATGTGATGAAAGAGAACAAATAATCTTCTCATAGGATTGCAAACATTGCGGAAAAAGACAAAAAATTGCTCATTACAAGCAATTTCTCCTTTTCTCACAATGTTTTCTGGAGTCATCTGCAACAAAGTGGTCAAATGTCGTTATTGTTTGGTAATGGGTTAAGAATGGAACATATTCAAAATAGAAAGGAAAAATAATATAATCCTTTTCAAAAAATTGTTAAATCAACTGTCTACAGCAGACATATAAAAGGGATTGTAAATAACTGTTTCAACACAAATTCTGAATTATGAGATATGTAGTCAGCTATGGTAAAGGTAACCCTTGAACCCAACTTATATAGAAAATGACCGCCAAATTCCTGGATATGACACCTAAAGATCGTTATTTTCCATTCAAAAATAAAAATATAAGGGGTCAAAAGTCTTCAAACATTATATTAACAAAAGGGTCAAGGGGAAAACCCTTGTGACACCCTCATTCCTGATCTGATTAAATTCTAGAAATATTTCACATGGAAATCACAAAATAGAACAAACTGGATACACAAGAGTTTCCACATTGAGAGACAGAAAGAGAGATAGAGAGATGTCCAGATAAGGGGCATGTTCTCCTTGCTTACGTCTTCATTACTTCTCTAAACCATATATTGTGGATTCTCATTAGAAATGTTTCATCTGGGAATTTCAAATAAGTACCCACAAAATAGAATTCTTTTCATTTTTGAAAACTTCAAGGATAAGCCATATAAGCCCATTATCTAAATGGAAGGACACGGGGGATGAATGAATGGATGACTAAATTGACTGAATGTAAGTGGATAAAGAGAACTCTATATGTCTGATCCATTAGAGTAGTATACAGCATAGACTACAGCCTGCTTCGCCATTCTTGTCTTTCTTCTGTTGACCTGCAACAAAATCAATCACATCTGTCAGTAACAAAATCCAACATTTACTCCAGACTTACAGTCAGGGTCAGTGGATTTCCCCCAGCCTCTTTGACCAGAAATCCCGGCTACTTTGTTCAGTTTTATGATAAATCTTCCCCCAAAACCCTGTCTACTTTTGCAAATCAACCCTCTACTACAAATATTAAGGAAACCTCAGCGCGTTTTGCTTACTCAGCAAAAAACATACAAACCATTGAAACAGAATCAGAACTGCTTAAAACAGTCTCAAAATGGCGTCTTCACAGATTCACTATTCCTTATTGATAGCAGTAAAAGATGGATGATTGAAAATCTTGAAAACATTCATGTTCAAAGAATCTGTAACTTATTCAAACAAAGGAGTAATTGATTCAATTCTTTACTGGGAACTTTTTCTTCTTTTGCTTTAATGTTTTCAGCAGCTGATATCTGCATGAAGTCAAATTCAAGTAAACTTGAATGGAAATTAAAATTTATTTTTCTATCAAAGACAATAAGCAAGTAAGTGTTAACTTATCTTAACTAGAAAATCATCTTTGCTCAAAGAAAGATAAGGCTCATGAAACCCTTAGTAGTAGTTTACTCCATGAAATGGTTGAGTTATTAGTTGAATATTACCTTGATTGTTTGGCTCTGGTAGATTCTCTCTTGCAACAAGGTGCATTACTGTTGTTTTCCCTAAAGGTAATTGTAGAGCTGAAAAAACAACAAAGAGCCATAAACCAGAGAAAAAAAGATGAAATTGTCTCAATATACCCACTTTCCCCAAAAGCCTTTGTGACTGGTCTAAATTAAAAGAAACAGCAGGCATAAATATTATTTGAAAGAACTTGGAAAGAACTGTTTAACTGTATAATGAGTACATGTATATACAATTGTCTAATGGCTCAGAGGAATACTTAAGTAGATGCATCATGTTTGTGAAAGACTTACTACAGTTTTGCATAGGACCCTCCTTATGTGCATTATTTGGTATGGCATTCATATTTTGGACCGAAAATTAAGGTTAGCTTGTGGTGTTACATATTTCCAATTTCTTTCCTAATTCTTAAAAACTATGAACAAATTCTAAGGTTTATAGTTTATGTTTTTAGTAAAATGTTGTGAACCGCCCTACTCATAATGAAGAAGTAGGATCTCATACTCAACTGCCCAAAAGGACCAGTCAAGCCAGGTAGAACCATCAGCACTCTGTAAGTCAGTCGGGAGACTGCCTCTCATTAAAATTCATATGTCACCTTTCAAAAATGATTCACTCCAAAACATTTTTGATAAATTGACAGAGGAATTCCTGGGTAACCAAACACGAGTCATGACTCTGTTTCACAGCATTTCAGTAGTATCATAGTAATCCTAACATCGAATCAAGTATTACTTTCTTTCACCTGAAATTGGCTTTCCAATTGTAATGCTACATGGGTTACCAGTTAGTACTTGTGTGGCTAAAAATTCATTTGCTACCATTGTTATGCAGACCCATTGTTATAGTCTTTTGTGTGGTCACTGCAACCTGCTCTCTTTCATAGATCTGAGATGTTGACAAAGTTGTTTCAATCTCAATAAAAGATAGCAATCAATTGTTTGAATTTTTCATGTCATATAATAGGGGCCTTTTAAAGGCATCATCCCAATGGAAATTTCTTTAAAATCATGCAGTTATCCAGAAAAACAAAAGTCAAAACTGCTTGTTGGCCACCCAATGCAACAATTTCAGCAAAAAGACATCCCAAATTCAACAGACTTGAGCCTCATCCCAATTCAAGAAAAAATCCCTAGATTATCTTCACATTTTCATCAGGATAAACAGTTTGTGTCCATACCTCCAAGGGTGACATTTCCATGTAGAAACCTGCCTTGGTATATCAATCGTAAAATGTTGGTCTCTGGTAATTTTTCCTCTCCTCCCCACTCTATAAAAGTAAAACAGTTTGGTCAGATGATGTAAACTCCTTAGAGTATACACAGAGTTTACAAAGTTTAAGTATGGCAATTAAAGTTTAAGTGAATTTCTATTCATCATAATAATGTTTTTATTTGTTGTCTATTGCAAAGACATTTCAAATGAGACTGCAGTAGATAATGATTATCTTTCAAGGACAATAAACAACCTGCCCCATATGTTGCAGTAGTATTTTTATCTTGACTTTCTTTTATTTATCAATACAACAACTTTAATGTTGATTGTAAGGTATGTAAGAAGTTTTATATTGTGACGTCTTAACCTTTTACAAAACGCCAAATTTTCAACTGTCCCACATTGAAAGAGTTTGCTGAATGATGAAGTCAGGGTCTTCACCAGGCCTTTTAAGCGCTGTGGTACCCCAGCCCCTGAATTTCAAAATAAACACAACCCCGGCGTCTGAATTGATCCCAATGTGCTAAAAATTTGACTCAACACTTTAAATTTGTCTCACAGTAGGTCAACTTACTAGGAAAATTGTTTGTTCCATTGGAAAGGGTTTGAGAACAGTTTTTATTTGTCTTTTAATTCCAGAAATATTCCGAAATGCTTACCATTTTTGGTTCCACACATAGAAAAAAATCAACATGGAGAGGGGATACCCTCATCTTTGTCGCACCCCTTCCCCCCCTCCCCATCAAACACCCGAGTGCTTAAAAAAATCCTGGGAACGACCCTGGAAATTGTAAAACAATTTCCTGATAGGCGCCAGAAAACATTGTGGGAAAAGGAGAAATTGATCTGAGAATTGGCTAAAATGGGAACAGTTAAAGTTTACCTGCAGGCCAACAAGAGAATACATGATCAGTAATCTCTGCGGCAGAACTTGTGTGAGAAAACAGGAATTCTCTGGTCCTTCCGCTAACAAGTATGAGCCTCAGGTTTATCTACAACAGAAAAATTATATGTTAACTCTTTACTTACTTGCTTATATTGCACATTACAACATCTGCTCCAGCAGACTTGAAACAACTGTGACAAAAGGATGAATTGCTATAATTAGTGAGCTAAGTACTTACTGATTTCGTCATAGGCTTCTAGATATACACACTATGATATTGAAGATTTTATGATATTTTGCCATCTTTTGTTACTTTGTATTTGAACTAGTCATATATAACACATTATAAATTGCATCTTTCCTTTAGTGCAGTTTTGTGTGGCCCTGTATTTAAGTAGGTGGATTTGAAAAAAAGACTAGGAGGTCCAAGTTTGATACCCACAGACGCAAATGGTTCACTTGGTTGTCTAAGATTTTAGAGTCCTAGTCTAAAACTGGTTAACAGAAGACAATTAAAGGCACATCAAAGGAGAAGACAACAAATAAGATTGTGAAAAGATTAATGGAGTTATTTTACTATATTCATAAAAGTCATGAGAATTAATTTACGAATAAGTTATTTTGTGCTTGAAATATAGTTGTCTCCAATTCAATCATGTTTATCAACAACCTGTTTGTTTACATGTTCAAAATAATGAGTTCTGATTGGTGAGTTCAAAAATATGTGTATCAACTGTCAAAGTCAGAGGTGAAGAATCAGGAAATCTGAATTATAAAACTTGCTAATCTGGGTTATTTCTGGTTTACTTTCACATTTTAGTTGTTCTGATGGTGTTTTCTGGGGATAACTATTTGAATCAGTATAAAAAATTACCCAATAATATAGTTTGATATAGCATTTATCTCTTTTAATGGGACTTTAAGTATCACCATACAATACATTGAATACAAACTAGGAAATTGGCTTGCATATTAACATGCAATGTAGAGCATTTATGTAGGAATTGGCTTGAAAGATAATGAAAAAAGGATCGACAGATCAGGTACTGCCATCCAGTTACCACACAGTCACACAAAAAAATTCATGAATGTAAAAGAAAAATTGGTTAAACTTGCAAAAAAACAGTTATCGCCAATCATCTTGACCCTAGTTGTATGTATCCCAAAAGTGTTTTGCAGTTCTACTTAACTTAAAAACACCCTGATCATGTAATCAAGCGACAGTCTAACATGGTTGGATTAATGTGAGCTACTTCTTTCATATTGCCTTTCAACAATTTCAGCAAACTAAGCAATTTCTGTAGGCGACACCATCTTCACAACTGATCCCGATCTTTGTCACCTAGTTTTAATTAAACCATTCGTACAATGTAAATATGCGGAAAAATAGACATGTTAATTGTATGGATTGATAAAAAAGTGGTCCTTAAAAAAGGTTTAATTTACAGCTCTTGGTACTTTAAGATCATTTGATATTTTACTATAAAATCAAAATTTTGTCGCAACCATCAACCATTAAATGAATAGTTTGAAAGCTTGATGTGACGGAAGATTTGCCTGTTGGAAAAAAATCTCAATACTTCCTGATCGCATCAAATCTGTAACAATTTCTTCCAAAGAAGCATTCATTCTAATAAATGTGTGCTCAGTGTTATTCTAGATTGTGTTCATGATTCACCAAATAAATCTATTCATGCATGTTTCTATCAACAAGAGAAGCTTTCTGTGTTTTGGATACTATCTGTGTTGGTAAGGTTCTGCTTTTGACAGAATTTTTTTCAAGACAATGGTTAGCCTCGAGATACAGAATCTGGGTCACGGATCTGAAATGTAGGACTATTTACCTTGTCTGCTGGTACATTCCGTGAACCCATGGCAATTGATTTCGACACTGGAGAGCTTTGTTAATCCTTTGAAGTTTTATTGTCGTTTTCACTGACAGTTTGTTGATTAATTTTCCTCTTATATTTGCCGTTCGACACAGCAATTTAATGTGTGATCTTTATACATAACCATTATTTCATAAGGTTTCGGTTCGCCTTCATTGTTTGTAGGTTCGATAAGTATGTGTCAGCTTTCTGTTGAAACATCATAAAGGTGTAATTTCAGTCCATTTTGGGTCAACTTCTCATATTTTCATCAATTTGTTTTCGGCCATTAAAATGGATTCTGGGTACCAACGGACACACAATGCGCATGCGCGAAAATAAATTTCAATGTCTTTGACGCGCTTGAAAATATCTTAAATCAGACTTTATGTCAAGAATAAAGCCTCTAAAAGTCCAGGTTTTTGATGACATTTTGATAAGACAACAAATATTTCCACAACATAAACCTAAAACCTGCGGGGGTATTTCTTTACAAACGAACAAAGATACTGTATGATGGATGGAAGAAGATCGACGAATATGCCTTAGCTATAGTAATGATACAGATAGAGCGTTAAAATGTCGACAACAGTAGTGTTAACACAAACTGACATAGCCGAGGAGTTAGCATGTCAATTAAATGGGTATGGAATTCATGTTTGAGCATCCTTGTTTTCTCCTTAAAACATTTATATGTCTTAACCCATCACTAAACAATTACGATATTTGACTAGTTTGTTGCAGATGACTCTTGAAAAAATATTGAGAAACTTGTGTATCGGGCAATATCTCCCGTCAAGTCAAACTTTCAAACCATTCATTTAATGGTGGCCACTTGCCACTTTTTGTCGCCACGTTTGAAATTTTCCCTCCACTTTTGAAATTTTCCCTCCTTGCATCTCCCTTGTCCCTTCGCGGTTGTTACTCTATTTCTTGGTTTTTTCCTGGCCTTGGGTTAACTTGGTCAGATCAACTTGTATTGCTATCCAAACTAGATTTGTATGGTTGACCTGGCTTGTTTCAAACTCTGCTTGTTTCAAACTCTGCTTGTGGGTTCACTCGGGTAGGACATCTTGTCCCCCCTATTGGAAATGGAGTTATCACAGAGCTTGGGGAGGTTATGTTATAAAAGATTATTGTATCATACATATCCTGGTAACTGGTTCTTCTTTTGCAGCAGATATGTGATACATTGAGTGCCTTGGTCAATGTTTGGACATACTTTGCATATCAAACTTTTAATATTCTAAGCTGGTATAGTAATAATATAGCAGGCCAAGTTAACCCCAGTCCGAGTTAACCCACATTCAGAAATAGATTTACCACAGTACTTGGGGAAGTGATAAATGTTAAAAAAAATTGTTTCACAAATTGAGTTTTTAATTAAACTAATGCTTTGTGTGGAGGATTTCTTCAAACAAGCCTTTTCTTCAAGAGACAAAATCTACAAAAATCAATAAGTTCTTATTGAAGATGAAGAAAAATACTCAAGATGAGAAGGAAAAAAAAGTATTGGTACCCTCAAGGCGGTGCTCTTCTTCAATCAATTTAACTGACCTTTTAAACTGTCCATTATCAAGACCATATTTTTCAGTTCATAAATTGTTAATGTATGAGCAGGGTCATCCCATGGCCTGTTAAACACTGTCGGACCCCAGTGCCTAAATTTAAAAATCAGTACTCCACCAGCCCCTTATTTGATCCCACTGTGCTTCAAATTTGTCCTGCAGCCAGTCTTCTTGCTTCCAAAATTGTTTGATACATCTATCTGGTTAGGTTTAAAAACGGTATTTAATTTTCTTTCAATTCCAAAATATTCCTAAAAATCCATCATTTTGGGATGCGTGATTGGTATGAAATTGACTGAAGACACCCCTCTCATGCTGCATAACAGTACCCCATCCAACCAGCATGAAGCACCAAAGCAAAATATTTGTTGGAAGATCCTGATGAGATCAAGGGTTCCATGCAATACTATAGAAATTGAATATGAAGCACTTACTATAGCATTGCACTGAACGCTTAAGATAATTTAGCTGTTAGACTTTCCTAATGACTGGTTCCATGTTATTGTATTTCAGGGAGAAAGAAGATGTTGAAGGGGAGCCAGCCAGAGAAGCAGAACTGTTTGAGTTTGATAATTGCTCCAAAGGGCTTGGTAGGTCATCCATTTAAACGCTAAAGTGATGGATCCCACTTCATGCTAATGCAAACAGGTTAGATTCAGGACAGCCACCAAGTAAATTGATGACTGGCCTGTGATCTAACCAGTTTGCTACTCTGAGTATCTTTCCACAACAAAATTAAGCAGACGTTTAAGGTTTTGAAAAGCAGACAACACAGAAATCTATTTTAAGAACGTTACCCAGCATTCTAAGGGTTGACATGTACAAATTCACTTTTACAAATTTAGTTCTTGTTTGAAATTTAAAAGAAACTCTTGTGGCAGAAGGTGAAAGTAGATATTGGATTCTTTGTGCGCACACTAAAATCAAATATAGATTGCAGATGATAAAGATAATATTTTAATTTTTATAAACATTTGGAAGATACCTTTGGAGATCTTTAAGTTTGTGCTTTTGAAATGCTTTTGATAAATATATCTGGAAAGTCATTTATTAGTTGTTTCTGCAACTTGTTGCTGATTTTATGGAGATTAGTTCACATGCATACATAAATTAGATAACTGTATTTATCATTAACAAGACAATAACCTGCTTAACCCTTTACCAAACATTAACGAGATTTCACCAGTTTGTTGCAGACGACTCTGGAAAACATTGTGGGAAAAGGAAGGAATTGCTTGTAAGAGCAGTTTCTCCTTTTCCCACAATGTTTTCTGTACTATCAGAAGATTAATTTTCATTTTCATTACATTTTGAAATGTCATCTGCAAACTCTTTCAATTGGACATTGGAAATTTTGGCGTCTGGTAAAGGGTTAAGAAGTCCAAATGATATATGTGTTTCACATGCTTCCTATTCTCTCAAGATTATATTGTTTGAGCTCAATTTAATTCTAATGAAAATATTGAAAACATGGTTTACAAAATACAAAATGAATTGTAATGCCCCCCTCTCTATATGTATTAAGGTATAAAGATCTGTGGAGGGTGCAGTCAGGATGGTGAAGAACTTTATGGAGTGTTCATCAAGAGGATCTTACCAGGAGGCCTTGCAGATGTAGAGGGTACATCTCTTCAACTATTTACAACTATAGAAACCCAGTGAGGTTTAGTCACATCGGTATTATTCAGGCTAAATGACCGTAGCTGTCTCTGCGGCTTAAAACATCATTCATTCATATAAACCAAGTGATTTCTTTCCTTAAATGTTTGGTACCGTAAAATGGACCTATTTCCAATCAATTGAACTGACTATTTTCCCCAATTTCCCAATAAAGCTTATGTTTTAATTCAGTTATTCCAGAAAGTTAAAACAATGAGATTTTCTCCAATTTATCCGGAACCGGACCCATTCCAAGAATTAAAAAAGAATTCGCTGATTTAACACATACGATTTTTGGACTGGTCTATTTTGATATCAACTGAAAAAGAAACATGTTGTAGTTTGTTACATGTTGTAGTTCGTTAGTGTAAAGTAAATTTATTTTTTTATCTTCTGAGACCATTGTGATAAAAGAAAAAGATGTTCAGAATTAGTGTTTTTGTTTTGAGGGTTTCTAGATTTAAATCTGGAATATTGGAGGAAAAGATGGCTTTATACATCTTTATTGTATGAGAGTACAAGTAATGTACAAAGGAGGTGAAATTAAAAGATAGATGTAAGTTAGAAAAAATATTAAAACTATCAATTGAATAAAACATTTTGATGTGTTCATTGGCAATTTATAATCACAAATTACTATTTGGTCAACCTTGTATGAAATTACCTAAAGCAAATTATGTTACTTGTTTGCAGGTGGATTACAGAGAGGTGATCAGATACTATTGGTGAATGGGGACAGTTTGGAGGGTGTCACCAATGAAAGGTACATCTTATTTATAACTATTGAGTATATGTCCAAATAACGGAGAGTCTAAGGGTATTTCTCTTTCAGTTTCACATTAAAAAGGCAGTAATACTATGAAACCACATTTTCTTTTTCATGTAAGTTGTCAGAAATGCCTAAATGAGGGTACTCTTATTAGAATTCACTATATAGAATAGGATTTAGAAAAGATAAAGATTGTCAACAAGATTGTCTCTTATTTTGACTTACAACTTCACCCAATTAAATCAAATGCAGATTGCGAATCAAAACCTTTTAAAAACAGGTGCCAAGTGTAACAAAATTAGAAAATATTCTTAAATTTTTTTTTTTTTGTTACAATTATTTCTCGAGTTTTAAACTTCAGGTGGGTTAAACATCTATATCATGAAAAATCTTTTTTTTTACCTTCTAAGCCATTACTACTGAATCTCTGGAAAACTGCAATAAAACTGAAAGGTATTGACATGATGTTAAAGACTATACAAAATTTGGTTCTTTCTTTTTTCCTATCAAATACATTTAAAGGGATGTGCCAATTAACATGGCCGATTTCAATGAAATGATTGACAGCCTTTTTTAACCCTTGGCACACATGGCATATATATACATGTATGATTGTTTTTAGTGGATGCACTGTGTTATTTCAGGGCTGTATCTATACTTAGACTAGCATGTGCTTCCAACCATGTGGAGATGGTTGTTACAAGGGACCTTATAGCAAGGTGAGTTGTATAACTCTTTACCAAACACCAAATTTTAGACTATACCAAATTGAAAAAGACTGCAGACGGCATTTCAAAATGTGGTGAAATTTCAAAATAATCTCCTGATGGGGCAGAAAATATTGTGGGAAAAGGAGAAATTGGTCGTTAAGAGCAATTTCTCCTTTTCCCACAATGTTTTTTTTTTTCAGAGTCGTCTGCAACAAACATATCAAATATTGTTTGGTAATGTGTAAAATCTTAACTCAATTCCTTACATGGGATTTTTTTACCTGTCCAAATTGAAAGCAACAGAAGAGCATGGGGAAAAAACAAAATATTTTCTCTTATGCTGGTTAAAACCATTGTAAATAAATGATGAGTTTCTCATTATAAGCAATATATATCTTTTTGTCACAGGTAACTGTTTTGATTAGTCTTCTGCAGCAGATACTGTAAAATGAGGGGTTATTGCTTCTTTTTAGTATTTTTATTTTTGTTTTTTCTTGTTATAGAAACCTTTTATCAAATCTACTTTATCAATAATCAGTCCTTTTCAAGCATTTATATTACAGATATGTCTTAATTTCAAACCTTATTTAAGCAATTCTATTTTTATATCTATCAGAAAAGAGTTTTCTGAGATCATGGATAAAACAAATGGAGGTAGTGTGGCCTGTACACCTGTCCCAAATGACCCCAAACAGCAGGGAGTGGTTCCCGATGTCATACAGAAACTCTCTGTCAACTCTACAGAGAACCAGAATGGGGCAAGTGCTCTAACACCTAACACAGAGGCCAACTCCCAGCCCACACAGGTAAAGGTTATTCCATTTCATACATTAATTGGATATTTTCTGAATGGTCCAAATTGAAATGAGCATCAGATGACGTGTAAAAAAAGGTGATTTTAGACTAGTTCAAATTTAAAAAGAAAGTCAGATAATGAGTAGAAAAGGGTGATTTTAGACTAGTTTTAATTGAAATGGACATCAGACTTTGATTTGAGTATGGGACTTTGCGACTGAATTGAATGGAACATCATATGACAATTAGAGAAGGACGCATGTGACTTGTTTTGAGTGAAAGCAACAGCATATAATCTTTTAAATACCATATTTTTGGACTTTCGATATTTGAAAGGAACATCAGATGAAAAATCAATATCAATATTTTGTGACAGATATTTTTCCTGCTTTTTTTTTGTCTCAAGACTTGTTGAAGTTAATAGACGTTAAATTTGGAATTTTTTGTAACATACATTTCTTTTAACTCAGGATTCCCAAAGTACGCCTGACATTAATGGTGGAGCAACACCCAAACATGTTTGGCGAGGAATGATACCAAGTATGGCTTCTACACCAAACTATAGAGGTACGCCAGCCCTGGACGTGTAACCTGTAAATAATTGTATATACGTTAATCCACATCATCATTATAACCGCTAAATGACCTTAGCTGTTGACAACCATTTGTTCATTCATTCATTCATTCATTCATTCATTCATTCATTCATTCATTCATTTATTCATTCATTCATTCATTCATTCATTCATTCATTCATTCATTCCATTCATTCCATTCTTTCATTCATTCATTGGAGTTGTATCATATTTAGTAATATTATACTTGATAATGGCTGTTCTGAGAGTTTGCTCTTCATATCAGATGTACTGTGATATATAGTTTTTAAGGTGATATGTCTCCAGTCATGTTTTTGAGAAGCTAGTAACTGGACACTTGGATAACTTTACTTTGGCTTATCAATGATTTTTATCCGTCTAAAAATTGGCCTTCATACAATCAACTTGTAATGGATACACACAAATATAAGATAATCTCAATGAAGTCAAGACTTCTAATAAAGTTCACCCTATTTTGTCTAAAGTAAGGCAAGGAATGGCAAACTTTTAAATGTAGCATACTATTTTTATTAATTTTGAATGAGATTTAAATTTAATAAGAAATTCCTTCACTTTGGACAATGATGTCTCAACACATTAATTGATTTGTTTTAAGCAGAAGAATGCTATGTTATATCATATAACATCCTGTACAATTCATCTTACCTATTTTAGAATTTCTTTAACATCATGCTCTTTTCCCTCAAATTTTAAGTTGGATCAGCATTTACATTGTCCAATTCAGCATTAGTGAAGATAATCTTTTACAAGATCAACAGACTGAGGCTTCTATCAAATTAATGGTTAGAATTATCTGTATTATATATAATGGGAACTTTTTACATTTCTATGATGATTATTCCAGAAACCCGGGGAAGTGCAGGTAGTGCTGATGGCCAGTATTCTAATGTCGAACGGTCCCCTGTCGGTAATACACTGCTATCTAATCTCACAACGATCACATCAACAGACAATTCTGTGTTTGATCTAAGCCATACAACGAGATTGCCTTCATCACAACACATGTCCCTATCACGGAAGCTCTCCCTCGACCCACATGTTCGTCTTAAAGTGGAAAAGCTTAATGCAGTAAGTGTTACTTATGGTTTGGTACAGGAACATGTAATAGCTTACTAAATTACAATGAAACAGACTTATTTGAACATTGAGCCTACTTGACTCTAAATACTTCAAAAAATAATATTTTTACTTTCCATGGCTATTCTAAAGTATGTCTCATACAACAGTAAATCTGCTACACAGGTTTAAAGAAGTCTATTGTTAATGCGCAAATTTCCTTACATCTGTGAACAAGTAGCTTTAAGAGTAAGTTTTGTTTTGTTTTTGTTTGTTTTTTTACTTATCTATTATCTACTTTTGCTTTCAAGTTTGGCCAGCCAGCTGCATATTAGAAAATTGGTTAACGTTGGCTTTATTAAGAAAAAAAACTGTCCGATTACTCATCCATAGAGAAGTATGTCTTATAATTTTATTTTAATGAATCTTCTTGTCTAAAAGCTTTTTCAAGGTGGATCTTTTATGGATCTGTTAAAATGTTTACAATATGTATCTATTATCTCAGGCGTTACGTTACTTGGGACTTGAGCCAACCAGAGAACAAGAAACCCAAATGCATTCAAAGTTGACAGTGGATCCAGCTGGGACAGTTAAATATGGGGGTAAGTTATGGCATAGTACGTTCTTTTACATGTATTTTATTTATTATCATTAATTCATTGCTAATTCTTATTCATTTGTCTTAAACAAATACATTTTAGCCTGTAAATAATTCAATATATGTTTATCAACATCATTAATAATGCATGCTAATAGACATTAGCTGTTGATGCACCTTTAAACACTATTCATTCATTCTTTGACATGTAGTATTTAAAAAATCTTGTTTTATTCTGGACTAATTGAAATAGTCTTGATTGGAAGATTATGATGGGCACCCATCAAATATGATTTATTAAAAAAAAGAATTGAAAAGATTGAAATAAGACTAGCATCATTTATCTATACTGCTGTTGGTATTTGGTGGTTAATTTGTTAATGCCTTTTTGTTTCACGGAATATAAATGAAGATATAAATGATAAACACCATTTTTGAATCTTAAGTGCCTTTCTGCTACAGTCTGACAGTATAAAATAGTTATTGTTATGCATTGGTACCAACATAGAATCACATTTTTGAAGTGAAGATTGATGTTTTACTTGACAGCAATGCTCAAGTTAGCTTTGGGATTAGCTGTTTTCTGAAGAGTGTCCCAATGTACTATCATTAACTATTCCATTTATCCTTCCCTTATTCTCATGTGTTTTTAGAATTCACACTTAAACAAAGGGTTCATGTGACATGTAATACTAATTAAAGGCAGATATAAGTGAGAATTTAAATGATTATGACAGTATGATACAGATGTTCCTTTTTTTAAGCAAAATCTTCTCATTTGGCAATATTTCCTCATGTTGACTTCATTAGCATGATTACAGACTTCACGAAAACTTTTCAGGTCCACAGGTCATTCGGACCGACAGGCAGTCATTTACTGTCAGTCCGAAATGAAATCTGACGGTCCGAAAATAGGGACTGATCTGGTATAATTGTCCAAAGAATGGAAACGAAATCACCTTTTGGTCCGGTAGGGCCAATTCCGTTGTTTGAGCAACAGTATCTATGTGTAAACAGATGAACTTCTGTGGGAAAACCCCGAAATAGTTAATTCTATAAATATATCGCGCAATCTGATTGGGCCTCGGTTCATAACAATCAATCGCAAATGACGTCACCTTTCAAAACCAAGTACCCGTATCTATCTAGGTATTTGATTGGCTCCTTGTAGACGTATTGGTCCAATGTTAAGCGGGAAAACAAACCGACGAAGGAAGAGTATAAACAAATAATCAAATCGACATGAAGCGAGTTTTTATATTCATTGAAAAAGGTCGGTACCAAAGTAATAACAATGGACCTCGATAATGAAAAGGGGTAAATGAAAAGCTGATTATTGCACAGTCTTTTCATTTGTCGGAGCTTTTTTTGCCGGTCACGCAGTCCGACAAGCTTATAACTTTCGTCGGTCCTTGGATAAAATTGGCAGTCGGGACTGTCGGTTTTCGCGAAGTCTGTGATTATGGCAAGAGTTTACTTCTCATGATATTCCGTCTTGCTGATTTGAACTGAAAAGTAAAGTGATTCCAGATGTTGTTGCGATAAAAAGCAGATCATGCATCTTGTTATACAGGAGAAGTGACTGTGTGAAACAGTGTTAAACCATGTTCTGACCATATTGATTTCCAGATTTCGTCGAGATAGTTAAAGATATGTTTCATACGGAACTGAAAGAGAAAAATATCAGTCAAGGTGCTATGATGTTTGCTGCGGGAGACATAACCAATATCATTGAACCTCCACCATTTAGATCAGAGGTAAATGTAAATGGAATTATCATTTCATTTTTGGGAAGAGATAATGATATTGATTATAGTTAAATATTGGTTTCAAGTTATGATAATCAGACATATATATATGTTCAAGCCATTTAGTATACTGTTAAGTCTGTTTAATTTTTTCAACAATTGGACAATATTTGGCAACAGGAAGATAATATCCATAATGGCTTCTATCTTCCTTTTCCCCTGTCTCTGTAAAATATGTTATAACTATATACCAAACAATTCATTTTTCACTGCTAAGATTTGAAAGAGTTTACAGATGACAACTAAAGTAAAGATTAGTATAGTACTACTGTAGTAGTTCTGATAAGGAAGGATTCATCGGTAGAAAAGGGGAAATTGTCCAAAATTTGAGCAGTTTCTTCATTTTCTCTCGGATCTTTTTTCTTTCCCTCTAATACTTGTTTGCAATGACCCACAAGATTAGGTTATGTTTTGGTTATAGGTTAGAGAAATTGTGTATTTTGTTTTAATTATTGTTCTTTATGGTGCCTACCAGGGATCAGGAAAATGCCCGTTTTGTCGGTTTGGGACCGATTTCGGTTGTACTGAACCAGTTACAAGTTGAGATTTGATGAAAAAATCAGTCCGGATAATAGACAGATATGACACTACACACCTGTTCTGTACCTAACAATACCTCAAGAATCACATAATTAATCCGTTAATTGTTATCCCTGTGTCAAAGAATGCCCAAGGCGTGTTTAAATTGGGGGTTTAATTGTAAACAGACAGGCACGTTTAATTGAGAAGTACACGTGACACCCTTATTCCATGAAAACCGATCAATTTATGCACATTTGGTCCGAAGTGTAAAGTTACTTATTAGATTGCTAGACATCAAAGAGTTTTAATGTGTAAAGTGTGATGATATTGAAAACTTTCTTTGCTTGAATTTGTTTAAATTAAATGTGTTTTCTTTATTTATCTGTCTTAGTGTTTTATATAAAGTCAACGTAAATGATAAATAAGGGTAACACATGTTTAATTGATACTCGTAACAGAAATCAGTTCACAGAGCAAGCGTGTTATATGTACTTCTCAACCAAGCATGCCGATTTGTTTGCTATTAAGCCTGCCTCGGGCATTGTTTGGCAAGGGGATAACAATTAACGGATTAATTTTGTGGTTACGGAGACATTGTTAGGTGTGGAAAGTGTTATATCTATCTTATATTCAGATTGATTTTTCATCAAATCTTACCTCCCAATCGGCGACGTAAATTTCGAAATAAACGAAAACAACAAAATTGAAAAGCATTCATCTAAAGGGGTAGGTTCACTAACTATCAAAAATGGCCCAATGTCAAAAATGGATGAATTCATCACAAACTTGTGTCTGAGGCATGGGTTGACTGAAAACAAGTTTGTTTTTTTAGATTCCTGCATAGCGGTTGCCATGGCAACGGAATGCTAATAACAAGGAATTTGATTAAATGAAATTTTGGTTTTGTTATTACAATGAAAAATACATGACAAAATAATAAAATTGAGTAATGAAAAATTTTACAACAAGAAAATATTATCAAACACCAGCATTTCATTTATAGTATTCATATTTCTGTTACCATGGTAACATGTTGCACATATATCAAATACTTTGTTTATGTGTTTAACCTAAACCAAATTCTCACAAACTTAGTTGTTTTTTTAAGTAATTGTCGAAGAAGTCATAATGATTAATATATGTTCATTTAAACATCAATTTCTTGTAACTATGGTAACTAAGAACTGTTAAATGCAAACTAATTTACGTTCTTAAACAAGGTAAATATGTATTTCAAAGATAATTTGCTTTTGAATTTGCATCTATAGTATCTTTAATATGCTTTTATCATACCTTACCTTGTAGAACGGTTTTGCTTATAAAATGATAACCATTGTAACAATATTCAATTCAGTATTTGATTAAGATTCTATAAAATTGTACATGTTCTTAACCATAGACTTACTAGTTAAATGTATGACGGGTGTTCGATAAACATCCGGAAAACATTCATAACTTATTTATTAATGCGAATATTTGAAATTTTTCAAAAGTGATAGTTTGATATTCTATGCTCATAAACCCAAAGAGAAAAATGATACAAATTGCTCTGATGCACAATCAATAGTCACTGTGTCAACGTCGAGTAACTTTGAGCGGGACAACGTCATGTAACGTTGAGCGGGGCAACGTCATGTAACGTAGAGCGGGACAACTTACTCATAAAGGAAATATAGCATCTGCAAAATCTGTCTGAAACAGTCGTTTGTTACATCTTTTCAAAATATTCTTGTTCACATGATACACACTTCTCCCACCTACGTATCAACCTATCAAGCATGACCTGAAATGTTCCTGTAGAATTTTACGAATGGTTTCTCTGACAGCCGTGGGTAGGTCATCAACAATACAAAAACTTCTGCCGTGCAACTCTGATTCTAAGGTCGGGAATACAGGTTTTCTTTTTACTGCGTGTAGTATGCAAATATGAAAAGTGAGTATAAGAATATATTTACGTGTTTTGCAAACAACTCCGCATCATTGATTTTGCAGTTTGATTATGTATGTAACGCTTGCACTTTAATGTGTAGTAATAACTTTATGATTCAATATCTTACCAGTTTTCATATATCTACCATTTGACTGTAGACACACTTTAATGTAACTACTGGTCAATGGTCTTATAGGCACCAGGCCAGAGAATCACGTCACCAATGTTTACAATCTTATGTCTGAACAAGATGGCTGCCCAATGACGGAATATGTATTTTTGCTTTATTCACCTACTATTACAAATGATGGCAACATTGTGACCATCAACTTTCCAGTTCTGGTGACATACGATAGCCTATGCTTTATGACAGCGTTACGTCTAATACTCGGCAGAGAAATTACAGTCGAAGACCGACTGTTTTGAACATGTTATCATATACCACCAGAACCGGAAAGTTGATTGTCAACCCATGCCGGGTACACAATGTGGCTACTATTGGCAAAAGTAGGCGAAAAAAAACTTTTGGCGCAGCTATCTTGTTCGGACAAAGGATCATAAACATTTGTCATATGATCTGGCCTGGGGACAGTCTCACCAAATATGTTGTGAGAATAACACATGTTAAAAAGATGATTTAAACAATCCTCATCACTTATCAAATGACAAATTAAAATATCGACATTTAAGATGCTGAAAACCTATATGAATAAATTCTCGTGGAATGGGCATAAGGGGATTCAACGCTTTAATTGCAAAACTTGGATCATTGATGGTAATGGGTTGTATTTAGACTCTCCTTTCTACCATAATGTGATAAGAATGTTGACCCATTATATAATCTTGGAACAAGACACTAAGACTTTATTTAGTTGGTTTTCGATTATTCTGGGCAAACGAAGATTTCGCAAAACGATGTACAAGTATGCCCTTAGAAAAGTGTTTGCCATGTAATGTTCCAATTTAAAGGTAGAGATGAATAATGTTTCTCAAGAGCGACTGGCGCTCTGTAAAGACTGCCATCCAAACAGTAGATATATGAATGATCAATCCAGAAAGGCTTTATGGACATGTCAGGTAATAAATCAACAAGGAATATTCTATGCTTGTTCTGGATGATAACTGTGCATAACATAAAAAATATATGGTGGAAGGGATAACAGAGTGACATCCAAGTAAAATGGCGACCTGGCATGGCACAAAGAATTACGTTGAAGAGGCTTTTATTAGAGGTGTTAAGAATTCGCGCTGTCGGCCCTACCGCGAATCGCACAAAAAATTAAACCCCCACGAATAAAAGTACTTATACAGTAGATCAGGGGATATGGTTTATTTCTCCTTGCAGATAAATGCTGGTGCAAGTGGTGTGAGTCAACACCAACTGGAAGAGGAGAACGAAGATCTGAAACTAGAGAATAGAAGATTACAGGTAGCAAAACAGTCGAATAGCAAAATAAAATTGTATTCAAATATTTCTTTGAAAATATCTATATAACAGAAGCAATATCTTTGTCATAATGTATTTAGATGTCAAGCTTGCATCTATTATCTAATTTTAGAGTTCCTTATGTATGGTATGGTATTATTTCCTAGCCTGATTTGTGTATAAATAACACAAGTAGTATAAATAGATTAACTGCTCTCTTTATAAATCTTACTGACTTCATGCTCATGCAATCAGGTTAGATCCAGACCAGATGCCAAGAAAATTGACTGCTAACCTGTGATCTAACCTGTTTGCTACTCAGAATATCTTTCCTCATCAAAATTAAGCAGGTATTAAAGGTTTTGGAAAACAGACTACACAAAAACCTATTTTTAGAAAAATGCCAAGCATTCTTACGGTTAAAGGTTCTTGTTTTTATATTCCAGGTGCTACTAAGGGAAAAGGAAGAAGAAATCTCAAGAATAAGAAAGGTATTTGATACCTACGTGATTTTCTTTCATGTTTTCCCATTTTTGAAAAGAATGATCAAGTAACCCTTAATGTGGCTAAGAGAGAAGGGATAAGGGAAATGTGTGAGGTCCAGTTTCAAAATGTTTAAAAAAATTCAAAGCAAAAGCATGAGAAGGATTATGTACTCAACCATAATCGCATTTATTTTGGGGTTGACAGGCATTAGTTTTCCGTCTTTTAGGCTGAAATAAACAGGAATTACAATACCGTCTTTTACTTCCATAATCAAGCACTGTTCTACCATAACGGAGTCAAACCAAGTGGACGCTTGATTTGCCTTGTAACTTATATAGAGCGTCTATCTGCACCCCTTTGGGTGACAAAGATTAACCAAAGGTTTCAAATTCGGAACTGCTTCATCACTTCCACACTTAACGTTGGAGAAGAAGGTCACATCTTTAAAATTTGAATTCTATTTGAAAGAGCTTGGTGCTCAATAAAGCTTAGTATTAAAAATACATTTTTGTCTTTACTCTGTCGACCTCCTAAAATAATGAGCAAAATGTTCTATACGAAATTTGATACAAACCATTGTGACTAAAGGAGACGTTGGTTGTGACAAGGTATATGTACTTCCAGCCATGGAATTTATTTATTTTTTGATGAATTGCCATGAAAGAAGCAATTTCTTGTTTAAGTAAATTTAGCTTCTCCCACAACCGCCTTTGATTTAGCAATGGTCAATCATTATGAGAAAAGATAACTAGCACATATATGTATGAGAAAAAATAGGGCAGGTACTGTAATCCCTGTCTCTATGTTTAACCGATTACCTGACAAAAACGACATTTCATCAGTTTGTTGTAGACGCTTCTGGAAAACATTGTGGGAAAGGAGAAATTGCTCGTTATGAGCAATTCTTCCTTTTCCCACAATGTTTCCTTCTCTGTCAGAAATTATTTTTCAATTTCATCGTATTTTGAAATGCCGTCTGTAAACTCTTTCAAATTGGGACAGTCGAAGATTTAGCATTTGGTAAAGGGTTAAGTGTGATATGTTTGTAGGAGGCCCAGGGTGCAATACAAGAGCAGAGAACATTGCGGAGTAAAGTACACCTTGCTGCCGAGGCCCAGAAGGCTGCGAGAGACATGGAGCATGATTACGAGGAGGTGGTACATTTACTAGAGAACGAGATAGCCCGGCTAAAACTACAACTCACGCAGCAGGTGGTATGTATCATATCAAAGGTCAATTTTATACAGCTGACGTTGAGAAATGGGGAGCAGTGTATTTTGAAATATGTAGTGAATCGTCTTGACAAGAAATGAAAAAACAAAAAGAGACATATTCTGTAAAAAAAAGAATTCAAAGGAGCAATACGTCTTAAGGTTTTTTATTTGTTAATTACAGTTAAGTGTTTGTTGTGTACAAATAAGTATAAAAGCAATTGTGATTGCATTACCAAAATCTTGCACTAGATTCTAAAGATAAGTAGACATAAGTCCCCATTTGGCAAGGTGGGCCTTTGCATTAGGAAATAACAACAAAACAATAGCTCTTAGTAACATTCATTTGTTATCGTTTTATATGTACCAAAGTGGATAAATCTAGGAAGATATAAAAATGCAAGTTTGTATCAATTAGGAGGCAGATCCAATTATGCAGAGACGACTGGCCGTGTTAACTTGTCAATTAAGGAAGGCAGAATCAGAGAAAGAAACTTACAAAGTGGCAACAGAAAAGCTTCTACAGTTTGCTGAGGTTTGTCATAAAATATATTTCAGTTAGAACTTGTAAGGTATGACACCACAGTAAATAGATTTTTATATACAGTATTGGAATCCTTTAAATCCAGAATATCATTTCTTGTTGAACATCAAGTAACATTTCTCATCATACATTGCCATATATGAATTGAATACAAACTGGGTATTATGGATCAGAAAGTGGCATCATGTTATTGAGTCAGTATTTTTTTTAAAAAAGCAACCATTTGATAATGTGCAAATTAAGTGGTTTTAAGATGTTATTTTGTTGTGTTATACAGAGATCACGAAATTCTTGTTTGAAATTACACTGTTATTTGTAATAAGCAATTTCCTTTTTTTTTTGCACAATGCTTTCTTATAAATATGTAATAGACAATTTGTTTGTTTTTTCTTACATATTGAAACCATTCAAATGAATGAAAAACCCTTTATTTTTTTTCAGACTGTCCATGAAACTCTAGGTGAAAACGTAAGCGGGGCCAAATCAAGGTATGCCATAACATTGGTCATAATAGTTTTATGGTAATTTCATGGAGTTACATGCATTTTATTGAATGTTCAAATAATTCATCCACAAGCCAGGACAGGACAGGAAGAAGTGAATTAAAACCATAATACAGTGTTGAGTGAATAAGGGCATTTATTGCAAAATGTCATAACAAATATTACACTTCTTAAGAGTGTTATCTCAGAACAAAATCATATTCACTTCTAAGAGTGTTGTAAAGAAGACAACTCAACTAAATTTACACTTCTACTGACTGGGTGGCCAAACAAACTGCCAAAAGTACGGAGTACACTATTTAGTATTTGTTGTAATTTGTATATGATATCCTTTGTTCTTTAATTAAGGATCTGTAGAAGTGTAATGGTAATTTTAGTCTCCCAGGTTTGATAAAAAATAAAGGTCTTAAAGGCGAAGCATAGTACTCATAAATTGCCAAGGAAGCTTAACCCTTAAAATGCTGGGTAATTTTCTAAAACTAGATTTTTGTTGTTGTCTGCTTTGCAAATCCTTAAATATGTGCTTAGTTTTGTCGATGAAAGATACTCAGAGTAGCTGCCAATTTACCCATTTAGTTGGTTCCAGCACTATAAGGGTTAAATAAGTGACCTGTCACTTCAGTCCATTCAACTAAAGGGAATGGATGGAATAGCTCTTGTTCTGCTTACCATTAAAGCTGAAAGTTACATGGCTCATGATTTGAGTGTTTTATTTTTAAATGTTATTTGAAGGAACATGTAGAATCGGACATGAGCCATTAGGTCAAAGGAAGAAATTGCTTATTTTGGTTACATCTTTCATCCCCAATGAGTAAATATCGTCATGTAGTTTGATATGTCTTTAAGTTTTGATTTGTTTCTTAAATTTCCCAAATTCCTTTTAAATTCTATTGGTTGGCAAGATTTGAAAACATTGTGACTAAAGTAGAATGTTCTTTCACTTTTTGTCACTATATGTTACTACATGTATGAATATAATGACTTGCAAATTGTTTTATGGGTATTCTTTGTAAATTTTGGAAATTTAAGAAAAACATTTATTCAGATGGCTTTCAAACCTTTTTTAACACAGAAGTGTTCAGTCAGTAATCCTTGAACATTTGTTTTAATCATTGTTTACCTAGGAAAGGGTTTGATATGTATCACTTCTGTGTTATTGCAGACCATTAACAGGGGGTAAAGCAAACACCGGGTTCTTGGGGAAACACAAACGCTCCACCCCAACAACCAAGGCAATATCTAACGAGGCGAAGGAAATCATGACAGGCGTTCGTTCAATGATTGATAAACAACGTAAGTATACTAAAAACTTCTATACATCAATGACAAATCAAGTTTTTTTAACTTATATTTATCTCGGATGATTCTGCATCCTGGACTATTACAGGTACTCATGCTGAATGTGAACTAATGAAAACTTGCAGAGCGCAACCCTAATCCTTATGAGAGTGTAAATCTCACTGTTCTGGAGCAGAGAGTCTTCCCTAAAACAACGTATACTATATTAAAGCTCATTTCGAATATTCAAAAGATATGTATTTTGGCATTTTTTGTGTGCATTGAAGCAAATTGCTAATTGTGAATGCTTCTTGTGAAAAAAGTCTACATATAATGGCCTAGTTCTTTGTTTTTGACACACCACAATTATAAAGTATGAAGGATTCTATTTCTTTTGTGATCTTGGAAATAGAATTGTAATACAGCGAGAAACTGCTCAAAGCAAAATATATATTTTTTTGTTTATCTCAATATATTTTGCTTTCTTTGTTGTAAATGTATTCAAAGTAATTTAGTGTGTGATAAAGTGGTGTTTAACAAAAACCCTCTACTGATCTATATGGGCCGCGTCACGTGAAAAGGGGCACTCGGACATAAATAAAATCCGCTGACTCAGCTCTTTCTTAGCGCTATTATTCCAGCATCTAGTCACGACAGTAATCATTTGTATTTATTTAAAGGTAGAACTTGATGTCCTCTAAGATTGCAAACAGTGTAAAACCAAGACCAGCCGCCACATCATTGACGTGGCGGTTGGTCTGGGGCTACACTGTTTGCTATGTCCGAGTGCCCCTTTTCGCATGACGTGGCCCATATGATTTGTATAACATAGAATTATGATTACTGCTATTGAAGAGAAGTATAATTGTGCTTCATGTCTTACGGATTCAAGGTTCATGGCCAGGTCGTACCAAATGGCTCAAACCATTACTAGCGAAATGGCTTCCATCCATAGAAATGAGCTTTGTATTCTAAGTTGTGTTACTTCTAATGAAATTGGGTATTATTTGCAGTAGAGATTTCTTTTACTTACCGTGTTTCCTTTTAAAAAAAAAACATTTCAAAAATTGTCTACAGTGAATTTTTGATGAAATATTGATTCAGATAAGATGATAAGAGGAATAATGGTAAGCAAGTGTAGGCTTTTTTAAAGGAACATTTAAAAAGAATGAATCAGACAGAAAGGAAAGCTTAACACGATGTTTGAATGGTTTTTAACAAAAACTTTTCTCTTAACAGCATTACCCTTTGGCTGGGAAGAAACCTACACTGCTGATGGAATGAAATATTACATCAAGTAAGGAAATTCTCTTGTCTTGTTAACTCAGTCAGTTGTGTGCCCAATTAAGAATACAGGGTGACAGTGGTGCAGAGGTAAAGCGTCAGCCATTGCATCAAGGGTATCAGGTTCAATCCCCATTAGGCGAGATGAAAATAACAGGGACTAGCCCTCAAACTGGTGTGAGTACCGGATTGGTATCCAGGATGCATTTATAGAGAATGAATTCAATAAGCTTCAAGCTTCCGTCACAAACGATATGAAATAGATAAAGTTTAAACTTAAGAATACAGGGGTCCTGAGTTTGAGGACCAGCTAAGTCAATATTTTTGTCAACTGTCAAATAAAGTCAATGTGATTTGCTTTGTTTGGAATGATGTTCATGTTGGAAAGCAGTCGGCGGATTAAAATGAATATTGAGAAGTTCTGGTGAGGAAATACCAGAGGTGTCGATAGAAGCACTCAATACCAAGATATTGTTGAAATACTGCTGATAGAATTCAGGAAAACTGTATGATAACTGAAATACTATTGACATGTCGCTAAATCCCATTAACTCAACTAAAAACAGATATAAATATAAAAAAAACATGGTGAAATCCGGGAAAACTGTGAGATAACTGCAATACTGTTGACACAGCATTCAACTCCATGTAAACAAAGAGTTGGAGAGTTTGTTGCACTGTCTGTTTTACCATGTTTCAGCCATCTTAATCAGATCACAACATGGAGTCATCCTTTATCCAACGTCACGCATCTACCCACTACAGCGGACATGGACAAGGAGAATCATCAAACAGAACCCAAACAATCCGGAGCACAGGAGTAAAACTCTACAGTACATGAGGGGTGTGGTATATGGGGTTGCTTAACCCTTATTGTGCTGGAACTGACTTCATGCTTTTTAGCCTTATGCAAACAGGTTGGATCCAGGCTAGCCGCCAAGTAAATTGGCAGCTTGCCTGTGATCTAACATGTTTGCTACTCTGAGTATCTTTCCTAATTAAAATTAAACAGATATTTAAGGTTTTGGAAAGCAGATGATATAAAATATTCTTTTTAGAAAATTACCCAGCATTCTAAGGGTTAACTTCTACAGTGCTGTCAAATGTCAGGTTTTCAGCAAAACTTGAAATGGGAAAGCTAAAATTCATAAAACAAAAATTGCAAAGTGAATAATGACATTAACATTAACATTTATAATAATGTTTATAAACAATAATAATTATGATATTACAAATGAAAATGTGCTTGATTGAACAATATTCCCTTTAGTGCCTTTCTGTGGAAGTGTAGATCTTATTGCATTTGATTCTCATTTTTTTTCAACAAGGTTTTACACATTCTGCAATAATCTTTATTCAAACAAGATGTCACATTCATACAACTTTTTCTCTCATTAGATTAAAATTGGTATATAGAGAAATTACCCATACAGTGTTTTTTCTCTAAACGAAAAATCACATCTTGCTTCAAAATTTCCTCATGAGTAAAGTTGTTTGTTTTAGGGTTTGTAGATTTCAACTGATAATGAAATAGATTTGTCAGATATTCCTCTTGTTGAATAAAACATACATGTCTATAGATGGGAAAGGATGATTGTACATTTTAGCAATTTCTCTTTTTCCTCCAATAATTCAAAAGTTATCTGTTTGGTAAATAACAATTTAAGAAAGGCAAGATCAAGCTCAAAGTGTCTTTTTAACCCATTACTAAACATTAACGACATTTGATCAGTTTGTTGCAGACGACTCTGGAAAACATTGAGGGAAAAGAAGGAATTGCTCTTAACAAGCAATTTCTCCTTTTCCCACAATGTTTTCTACCTTATCAGTAGACTACTTTCGAATTTCATCACATTTTAAAAAGTCTCTGCAAACTCTTTCAATTTGGGAAAGTAAAAAATTTGGCGTTCTATAAAAGGTCAAACAGAGATGTGACAAGGTTTTTGAATCACCATCTTTATACAAATATGCATTTATTATAAGCAATATGAAATTATTGATTGATTTTCAAGAATTGTTTTTTATTATTATTATTTTTATGTATTTAAGGGAATGTACTCAATTTGTTTGTCATTATATTTGTTGATTTATGTTTTCTTTGATTAATTTTTTAATTAGCATTTTTATTTATAGTTAGGTTATATTTGTAGCTATAACTCAGTCTGTATTTATGGGTTGTTCAACAACTTGTTCAGTTATGTCTCTTTTGATCCTTTGTCTGGTTTGAGTAGTTTATTGCTGACTATATTAAAGGGACTTGATCACAGAATGTTAGAAAGGTTTGAAGTTAAAAATTGATTTGTTTGAAATTGAACAACGGCTGTTTTGTTATATAATACTAACTGAAGAATAGTCATTGGAAGCAAAACTGGATTGTTCTTAATTCTTTAAAGTGTGTATACAGCAAATTCACATGTATTTTAATCCAAAATCATGACATCTTTTTAGATGAAATGGCTTTTGAGTTCCACTGCATGTAATCTGAACATACTTAGATATTTTGATGTTTCCTGAATGAAACTGTATTGTTTCAAAGACATTTTATTTTCACTTTCGAGTTTTCATTTCTGTGAACAAGCACCTTTAAAGCAAATTCTTAAGTTGACAAAACAATTGAAGATAAATGAATCATCAAACTAGCTACAATAATGCAATCTTTCTTGGATGATTTATGCCACTTTGATTGATTGTTTTTGAAGTTGTGAGGATAGGGTCATTTTTTTTGCAATAAACAAAAGTATTGTGCTTTAAGCTGAAATCCATATAATGTCCTATATGTATGATTATCAATGTTCTCCTTTCAAAACAGCCAATCTATTTCAAGTGACCATAATAAAAGGAGAAAGAGTAATGATTTATAAGATTACCCGGTACTAACAGCTTGATACAGTTGCTAGTCATTCAGAAAGCTCCTATTGGAGCTCCTAATGGAGCTTTCTGAATGACTTGCATCCTGTATTAAGATATTCTTCATTGCATCATTGTATGTACCAAAGGTGAATTATAGCTTTGATGCAAATCAGTTATATATATTTGATCAGATTAACCCTTTCACCGCCGTAGTCGACTTAAGTTGACAACGTGGTTGACCGCCATTTGGCGCTGAGATGAACTTTTTGCTATTTATTTGACGGTGAAAGGGTTAAGTACTAAAAAAGATTTGTCAGAATTGGCTCTTATCAAATACAGGACCACAGTTAATTCTAAACTCTTGTGAACAATTAATGATAGTTTTACACCAAGCCTCAATATCTCTTTATGATCTCATAGTTACCAATCTGAACACATCGGGTTCATCCAATGAAAACACCTCTGAAATAATAGGGATGACGCCATATTGTTTCCCGCGAGAATGACGTCACTTTACTTTCGTTTTAAAAAAAAATCTTAAATGTGAAAGTTTGTTAAATCTAAATAAGGACACAACTTTATATGTCATTACTTATCATTTTGCCATTACTTATGAGTTACCAATAAAACATGATTTAAAAGGGTGGCCAATACGTCCATATACATTGAAGTACTCAATGTGGACCATGTGTAAATGTGTTATTTGCCGGAGCCAATTTACCCGAAATATTGTAACCCTACACTTATATCCGAGGTGTATTTCACAGCTCACGGAAATACCCGAGTAGTTCTGATTGTATAGTTACATGAGCTTAGAAATATCTGTTGAGGAAATGAAATCCATAATCATCCAGTAACAAATGAAATCCATATTTATCTAACATAACTTAAATCCATTTAAAAAGATGATGTCATGTTCATCATCATAGGCCAAAATGGCTTGCAATGTAGCAGTATTAGCAATATCTTTTTCTATTTTATAAGTATTTTCCTATGATAAATTATTTCAGCCATCATCTTCGCATTTGATTTATTTTCACAACATAGCTTTGTCATTCATAATAAGTTATGTGTCTTCTCACATTATCTTGATAGGCTATACTCCATTCAATTGCAACCATTGTGAAAAAAGGAGAATTTGCTATTGTCGATCAATTCCTCCTTTTGCCACAATGGTTCCATAGATATTTAGAATAGGTTGCTATAGAATGAGTAAAGATTAAGAAAAGGGATGATATGTCATAAAATTTGATACTTTTTTATGACAATAAACTCAGTGAACCTACAATGCTCTATGAGATAATTCCTTTATCCCTCTCATATAGTACAGTACAAATTCATCTGCTGCATAAGACTTAAAGCCTTTGTGACAAAAGTCAAAAATTGTTCCTGTTACTTCTACCATTTATTAATTATGTGTATACATATTTATGATCTACTGTTGCGTCCAATTTTGAGAAACATCAATTTTTTTGTTCAATGACATGTGACATACCAGAAGGCTGACTATCTTTCATTTCAGCACTAGTTTATGTTTTTGTATGAAAGCCACAACCAGTTATTTTTTGGCAATCTTTAATATTTATGTCTCTTTTTGTTCAATCAGGTCATCATGTTGTTGAATCATGTATAGTTACAATGTCTTCCATTCAATGGTTCTGTTTAAAACTCTATTTTGAGACAATATAAGGTTTTGTAGTTGGTGCAGTCTGCTAGGTTTGGCTGCCAGCAATGTTCTCAAACATCCACAGTTTTTATGTGAAATTTTATATGTATACAGAATTAGTAAGATTTTCCCTTAAATCTATCTACAGTATACACATTTCAAAATGCTTGTAGCAGAAGCCTGGAACAACACTTTTTTTAACTGTATTGTTGATGCTATGTAAAACCCTATATAAACAAATAATTTGGTCTCCCTGCTATTGAACAGTTGCCAAAATGTCTAAAATTATATGATTTTTGGAAATGATTTTACCAATGGTTTGACCAAGGAATTTGTGAACCAACTTCTGACAATTGAATTTATTTGGACATTATTTTTAAAAGTTCCTATTTGAGATTTCAGTGCAAGACTATTAGTATTTACAATAGTGAAAGACTCACTAAAGTCTTGTGTGGAGCCCACATTTTGCAAAAATAATCACAGGGATTTGAACACTGGTCAATTATAATGAGCAAAGCATTATAATATAATGGAAACGCTGTTGATGTGCTGATATGTTGATTATGTTAAGGGCATAGTTTGATCCTATCACGGCAGATAACATTTCTCCCAACGGCACATTTCTTTCTTAAATAAAATCTTAACAAAATATCTATTTCTTCATGTAACTAGAAATCTAGTCCTAGCTATAACATGTGATTTTTGTCTTCTACATAACTTTGTTATGAATTTTATACATGTATTTGCATATATCAGGCCATTGCATTTTAATCTTTGATTGGTTGTTTTTTTAATGTACCGTCCAAATAAAAAGTATTTTGATATGTATGTTTATTATCAAAAGATGCCATTGTGACAACAGGTTTGTAATTTATGAAGCCTTAAGTTATGTCTTTATATGGATCCTAACCATTCTTTTTCATATTAGTTCACATACTCACATATAGTAGATAACTTTAGAAAACATTTGTGGCAAAATTAGGCATTTACCATAATGAACATTTTCTCTAATGATGAGCATTTATTTTCCTCTTATTTTCTCACAAGGATACTCGGAATATCAACAACAAAGTGTGATTTTGAATACATCATTATTTTAGGATACCGTCTAGAATATGGAAAGTGATAGGAAAATGGAAGAGTACCCTTGCCAAAATACGTCATTTAACCCATTACAAAGCAATAACGACATTTAACCACTTTGTCGCAGACGACTATGGAAAACATTGTGGGAAAAGGAGAAATTGCTCGTGACGAGCAATTTATCCTTTTTCCACAATGTTTTCTGTCATATCAGAAAATTGTTTTTCAATTTCATCATAATTTGAAATGTCGTCTGCAAACTCTTTCAATTTGGGATAGGCGAAAATTTGGTGTTTTGTAAAGGGTTAATATTGATTTATGGAATGTTAACCTTTTTCATCATTTATTTGGGTTTATCACATCTGGTTTGTGACCAGGAAACAAATCTTGGATAAAATGGGTTTTCAAGAATGAATGAATGATACCTTCGTATTCACAATCTCAAACACATACATTGTACTTGATTGTCTATGAATGTAGTGTTTTCTAATGGGATGCATATTCTCAAGTTTTAACATGACAGAATCTAATTGAAAACAACTCAGGCGACAATCATGTATTATGAAAAGTACCATCAATCTTGGATATTCGGTAGAAATTGATCTCATAAAGAAATATCTTCTTTTGTCTCAATGATTTCCATAGACCTCTTTTATAGGATTGTACCAATGAGCGAACAGGGCTACTAACCTGGTAACTTCTTTGAAATAGTGGACTCGTATAACATTTATAACATTTTTTTTCTTGAACGTTTGTCATTTAATCAACTCGAAAACTTTTCAAATTGTAACGAATGAATAAAGGTGCTGTAAAAGATAACTATGTTGTTTCTTTGGTCTGTCCCCCATATATATGACAGTGGCGCAGCTGATATAGAGCGTCGGTCTCGTAAAAGATAACTATGTTGTTTCTTTGGTCTGTCCCCCATATATATGACAGTGGCGCAGCTGATATAGAGCGTCGGCCTCGTAAAAGATAACTATGTTGTTTCTTTGGTCTGTCCCCCATATATATGACAGTGGCCCAGCTGATATAGAGCATCGGCCTCGTAAAAGATAACTATGTTGTTTCTTTGGTCTGTCCCCCAGATATATGACAGTGGCCCAGCTGATATAGAGCGTCGGCCTCTTGGACCGAGGGTTCCGGGTTCAAACCCACAAATTGGCGCGTTTACTGGTTAAGTATCTAGGAAGCGGATATCGAGAGTGGCTTTGAACAAGCTTTAACCTTCCTTCACAATCGATGTAAGACAACTAAGGTAAACTAAACTAAAACTAGACAGTTCATCATTCTTTGTACCAAACTGTTTCCCTCCATAAAGAAGCAAAGCAATAGGACTCATCTCACAAGGGTTTGTAAGGTAGGTATTCTTGTTAACGTAAATATACAGAGGAAAAGAGTACAATTTTTTTTATATGGGTTTTACATCACATCAACAGTATTTCAGTTATGTAGCGATGCCCGACTCTTAATGATGGAGGAAGACCCCATACTCAACTGCCCATAGGGGCTGGTCAAGGTGGGTAGAACCATCGGCATTCCGTAAGTCAGTCGGGATACTGCCTCTCATGAAAATCCATATCCCTCTCAGGATTTGAACCCACGCGGAGAGGGGCCATGTGATTTCAAGTTCTGTACTCTAACCACTAGGCCACGGAGGCCCCGAAAAGAGAACAATAGAAAGGTGTTTACTTAACCCATTACCAAACAATAATGACATTTGACCAGTTCGTTGAAGACGACTGGAAAACACAGTGGGAAAAGGAGAAATTGCAGCAGCTTATGTGTTTGCGAAATAACTATGAAATATCTTGTAGAGTAAATTGTGACAAAAGAAGAAATTGCATGCTTTAAATAGTTTTGATACAGTGGCGTCCTAAATACATCTGTTTCATTATGATTAGAAAAATCATATATGGGGGAATTGGTTTAACACAATTGCATCGAAGTTAAGCATTAATGTAGATTCATTCTTACTATTGTTATATATTTGGTGATAAAATAATGTTGACTAGTGTATAAAGGACTTCTGTTTTGTTTTAACTTCCATTGTGCTATTTGACCCATTACCAAACAATAATGACATTTATCCGCTTTGTTGCAGACTCTGGAAAACACTGGGGAAAATGAGAAATTGCTTGTAACTAACAAGCAATTTCTCCTTTTCCCACAATGTTTTCTACTCTATCAGAAGATTACTTTTCAATTTCATCACATTTTGAAATGTCGTCTGCAAACTCTTTCAATTTGGGACAGTCGAAAACTTGTCGTTTGCGAAAGGGTGAAACACGATTGGAGCATGAGTCTTACCTGTGAAATATTCATCGTATAGTTAGTCGCATTTATATTTTTTATTCACAAAAACAAAGTTACTTTTGTGATTGAAGGGACATGATAATTTCGTAAACATAAAGTAATACTTCTTTGTCAGACGGGCTCCTGGTTAACGTTTTACTAAACGTTTTACGCTTAATTCAAAGCAAAGCGTCAATTCAAAGCAACGTTCGTCCTCATTGCAATAGTGAGATAAGCAATATTGCAAAGTAACACATCATGTGAATCGTCTTTCCGAGACGCTTCCAATGACATGTCACATCGCAATATTTACATTAATTTAAGATACTATTCGTATTTATCGGTTTTGACTTATGCAAATATTTTCCGTGTTCACTTAAAGGCATAGTCTTTGGAATGGTACCCTCGTATTAGTTGTGTGCAGTTCTTGGAATATATATATATAATAAGATCAATGTACTAAGGGTATAGACAATCGTAACTATTCGGGTATTTCCGTGACCTTGGAAATACATGTTTTCACAGGATAAACCCGATGATTTCAGATTGAGGGTATATTCGACCGCTGTAATATTGCGAAAATACTGTTGTTAATGACATCTGTAGGATGTGGTACTGACATTGAACCACATAGAGCATGGAAATGATAAATTTACCCCTGTGTTATATCTAGCATTCAGTACATCTGTCAACAGCATACTTCATAATTCCGACCAAACAACTTCTATTGACAGGCCTACATTTTATTCCCAGGTTTATACATTTATAGATATATATATACCAGGCGCGTAGCTACCTGTATGCAAGAAACTTGATTGCTTACACATTGTCCAGGAAAATGAAAAACTGAAAAGTCCAAAAATGCAATAAAATCCATCAATCGCCAGTCAAAGTAAAATATGTGAAGTTAAACATATTTTTTTACACCGCAAATCCGACACCCCTTCCACCCGATGCCACGATTTTGGCCTCTAAAAAGTCAATGTTTAAGTAAATGGTCTAGCTACGCCCCTGTTAAGGTAAAATATGTGATCAAAATGGATATAACACAAAATAATCGATACAACCTCTGCCTACATTAAAAAACAAACCGAGCGTTCAATGCAAAACATGACGAATCCTTCACTTTTGCGAAGGAGTTGTGATAGTATTGCGTTACAACCATGGACTTTCACTTTGCATGCATGTTGCGCATGTAGTGTATCAGTGTTTAACCCTTTACTTTACCAAACGCCAAATTTTCGACTTTCCCAAATTGAAATAGTCTGCAGACCACATTTCAAAATGTGATGAAATTGGTTCGAGCACTATAAGTGACAAAAGCCTGTTCGGTTGAAAAGAGTTTGTCAAGAATCGTGATATTGTCCAGATGCATGTATTGAGACAACTTTTTCTATTAGACGACAAGATATATGCAGACGAACGCTGTACAATTTGGCAGGATTGAATTTCTATAAAAGATATATGACAAAATACAATGAAGGGAGAAGGTTCGAATACAGCCAATATCTTCTTTTACGTTTTAGATAGTTTTATAAACGAAGCGTATTTCATGACACTGATATCTCATCATCAAACGAAATATTTTAATTCTACTAAATTGTAATTATTTGCAGCAGACAAAAGATGAAACAAAGAACTGATCGATTTATCCTTAATATACCGAACGTGGAAATTATTGTTCTGAAAAGAGAAACATTAATTGTGTAAACAAACCATTTTATCTATTTTAGTATTTTCATAATAATCTAAAATGTCGTTTGTCGCGAATCCAAAATTCGTTGATCGTTTGTTTCAGTGTTAAATCTCGAACGAGTCTATCCTGAAAATTGATATGTTTTAACTTCCTAGACTCACATGATCTCCCCCATAACTTATACAAGTTACCTTCACTTAAAATTGTATAACCTAAGATAGCGTGTTGCACTTAAAGTCAATATATGGCATAATATATATGCACTGTTATTGTAGTTAGTTTCTGGTTTGAACTGTTAAACTTAAAATACATTATACAAACTTTGAATAGTGACTGCTTTAACGATATTTCGTTGAGATTATAAGAGAACAAAATAGATGATCTAGTGTTGAAGATAAACGTGTGTTATATAGTGTTTTCTACCGGCCAAACATCTGATCCATGACGCATCGCATTACTACACCTGCTACACAGGTCTTAAGAAACTATTGTGGCAAAAAATGTAAATTGCCCTTAATGAACAGCATTATACTTGTGCCGCAATGGCTTCTATCCAATATCTTAGAGAAATGTATTCGTATTTCATATTGTTATTTGTTACCGTCTGCTGTTTCTAACAATTTGGACCTGTCACATATTCCTATATGGGGAATGGGTAAAGTAGACTTGTAATTTAATTTAAAACCATGTCGTGATTCTTCTAATGCGATGATAGCCTGGCTGGGGTCCCGGCCTCTGCGTACCCGCATCACCTAATGCGATAATAGCCTGGGGTCCTGGCTTATGCATCACCTAATGCGGGTATGCATGGGCCACTACGATAACCTTGTGGTGCTCTGGTCTTAGTTAATCCCATTCGTTCTTACCGACCAATCGGAGGCGATATCCGACACATAAAAGCCAGGGTACACCTTTTGCAGAACACCTATGCATGTCAAAATATAATAGACGTAAATTGTATTCTAAATGAAAGTACAATATTGCAATGTAGCATGTCATTGGAAGCGTCTTGGAGAGACGATTTCAATGGCATGTGACTTTGCATTATTGCTTATCTCAATATTGAAATGGCAGGGACTGTTGTTTTGAACTTAGGCAAATCTTTAGCGTTAGATGTTTAGTAAAACACTACGCTACACGGGCCTGTCTCCAAAAGGTTCGTATGATAGATTTCCTTGTAAATATAACGTAAATATAAAGAGAATAAGAGTACCGTTGAAAAGCATTAACGTTGGCGTGGACGGAATACGAATCCTTCATTTATAATTGTTTTCGTACTTTAACACGCATTTCTATTTCTTCGATTCACAAAACCATTGTTACCTTTGATGTTAAAAATTAAAGACATCTTTCTGAACGTAATTCTAATGTTATGAATCTTATGAACAGACCCACTTGTTTTATCGCAAAGTTAGTTTCAAAACCTATTCTTTAATTACAATGACAGTCTGCTATATAGCTGTTACTTCTTTACAGTCCTATACAAGCATTACAAATTGATTTAAGAAAAAAGACATGTCGAATACACTCTAGTTTCGAATGAGCAATGTATACAAAGGTTAACCTGCCCTATCGGAACGAGGAAGAAATATCTTTATTTCGTATATATATGTATAGTCGAGGTGTCTTTTTATATTCAGTATACAGATAGCTGTTTCACTCCTATGTGTCGGAATGGGATTCCAGTGCTCATGGATAGTTGTGTTACTGACTCTAATCTGTTGTTTACGTGTGGTGGTTTTGGAGTGTAACGTACACGTTACCCGGGAAACTTGTCTAACACGGCGCAATGGTAACGGAGAGGAATGCGGGTGGTCTTCTGGTAGACGCTGCTACGATGTCAAACGACGGGGTTCTGTTCAGGATGAAAATAGAAGTATTATTGCGGGGAAAGGAGCAATGGGATATGATCCTCTACAGGCGTACAAATACACATTGATGTCAGCACTTGCCTATTCCGAGAATCCAAAGGCTTGCCAATCGAGGATTCTTCCAGATAACGATTTCGTGCTACAGCAAGGTATCAGAAGCCCATGTAAGGACTTAAACGTGCCGCTATTCAACTACCATCAATGTTTTGCCTACACCGCCGTCTCGAAGAAAACTAAAACGATTCTTGTGGCGTACAGGGGGACGGATTTCCCGAAGGACAGCAAATTTTCGAAACAGATAATAGACGAGATACTCACCATATTGGTTTATCCAAAGAAACCATTTCTGATTGGCGGAAAGGTTCAGGATTATTTCAATAACGCACACGGAAAGCTGTCGCCTTGTGTCGAGAAAAGCGTTCGAGATCTTACAGCGAGGTATCCTGGTTACCACGTGACTATCACTGGTCATTCATTGGGTGCCGCTTTGGCTTCCCTGTCGGCGGCCTCACTCGTGTATAAAGGTCTCGTGAAGAACGAGAGTTTGTCGGTGTACCAGTTCGGGGAGCCGAGAGTTGGTGACGGTGGTTACGCCACGGCGTATGATAGGCTGGTACCTACCAGCTGGCGGGTCGTACATAACAGGGACATCGTGGCGCATATACCACTTTGTAAACTCGGCTGCTCCGTATCCAACGGCTGGCCCTACCACACGAAAACGGAAGTGTTCTACCCGGATACCCGGATGAACGTGACGTCACCATACAAGATATGCGCGGGTAATGAAGACGCAGCTTGTAGCGATGGCGCCATATCGAAGAACCTTTGCCTATGGGACTACAAGGAGTGTATTAAATACCATAAATCGTATTTTGGGATTCAAGTTGGGACAATTTGCGACGGATCGCTGGATACTAGAAGGAGATTCCTGAAAGGTGAAGGTCTTCAGAGGTCGCGCTTTACTAAAGGTCAAGGTTATGCCAGAGAAAGAGGAATGCCAGACAGCTGTAAAATAATTGACTTTTAAGACTTGATACATTTTGCACTTTGACATTTTACTCGCTCAAACCTCACTTCGAAGTATCTGCTACAAATGTCGATAGAGACCACTCTGAGAAAAACGATCTACGGCTTTTGTTTGCAATTTATCCTTGTAGCAATGTTTTCTACGAGTTTTAATGAAAAAAAGATTGTTCTACTTTTTTTATTGACTGCTGTTGGTACGCCACGGCGTACGACAGGCTGGTACCTACCAGCTGGCGGGTCGTACACAGTAGGGACATCGTGGCGCATCTACCCCTGTGTAAACTCGGCTGCTCTGTATCCAACGGCTGGCCCTACCACACGAAAACGGAAGTGTTCTATCCGGATACCCGGATGAACGTGACGTCACCATACAAGATATGCGCCGGTACAATCTCAAGACATCGGGTTAATCCAATGAAAACACCTCTGAAATGATAGGGATGACGCCATGTTGTTTCCCGCGAGAATGACGTCACTTTACTTTCGTTTTTAAAAATAGATCTTATATGTGAAATCTAAAAAGTCGTTTAATTCGATCGAGGAAACAACTATACATGTCACAACAGCAATATCGCCATTTGGTATGGGTTACTGATAAAAAATGATTGAAAAGGATGTCCAACACTTCCATACACATTGAACTACTACTTAAGGTGCACGCTTAGAAAATGTTTTAATTGCCGGATGCCGATTTACCCGAAAAATTGTAACCCTACACTTACATCCGAGGTCAATCTGAACACATCGTTTTTAAAAATAGATCTTATATGTGAAATCTAAAAAGTCGTTTAATTTGATCGAGGAAACAACTATACATGTCACAACAGCAATATCGCCATTTGGTATGGGTTACTGATAAAAAATGATTGAAAAGGATGTCCAACACTTCCATACACATTGAACTACTTAAGGTGCACGCTTAGAAAATGTTTTAATTGCCGGATGCCGATTTACCCGAAAAATTGTAACCCTACACTTACATCCGAGGTCAATCTGAACACATCGGGTTTATCCAATTTCACAGCTCACGGAAATACCCGAGTAGTTCCGATTGATCCGAGGTGTATTTCATAGCCAATCGGAACTGTTCGGGTATTTCCGTGAGCTGTGAAATACACCTTTAAGTGTGAACCAGTTTGTTCTAAGTTTCACAACCAGTTTGTTGAAGACAACTCTTGGAAAACATTGTTGGGAAAGAAGAAATTGCTATATACAGAAGATTATCTTTCCAATTTAATCACATTTTGAAATATCGTCTGCAAACTATTTCAATTTGAGACAGTCGAAAATTTGGCATTTGCTAAAGGGTTAAGTTGAGAAATGAAGTGTACAGTATGGATCCAAGGCTTAAATAACGAAATAAAGTATGAATACTGTCTTTGTTGAAGGTTGGGTTAAGTAATCTACCGACTTGAATATATACGGTTCATCGCCACTTGGCTATTACAAGATCGACGTTAATATAACATGGAATATTACATGATTACATTACATATAGCAGGTCCTTGTCGATACCGTGGTACATAATTTAACCGCGGTATTATGTCAATAATGGGTAAATGATTAAACAACCGTACAAACTGCAATAAGCCCCTATATGTTAAGTTTCAGTCCACTGGCAAAAAAAGTGTACAAAATCTTTCTAAAATTAGTTTTCCATTGTCATCATGGAGGCTGAGGACATGAAAGTTCAGGGGTGTCCACTCTGGTACCGCGGTAACTGTATCTCATTTAAAAAATGTGCTTATACTTTTCTTTCTCTGAAAGCAGTTAATATTACGTATCTCTATTTTCAGAAAATGTTTAAATATGGAAATATGTCATTGAAAAGAGAACAAATGAGGAGAACATTTAACCCCCTCTTGAATTAGGTTTTGCTCTGCCAAGCTTATTCATGTCTTTGTTGTAATAACATTTCTTTTAATTTCTTCACTGTCTACATTTTTATATAAATGTGTTTGTAGGAATATCTATAGACGTTTGTATGTCTATCTTGTATGTGTGGAATTATCTTGTTATATTTATATCTTTATTTCATTCTTATTGTAGATCGTGTTGTTGGCAATATTTAATTTCATGTATTTCATTCTTGTATTCATGTTCACTGAATTGTATCAGCAATGTACCTAATGGACTTATAAGCCTTATGAATTATGTAAATAAACTTTGGAAGCAATACCACGGTTAATTTGGCATCGTCAGGTGACTATACGTCATTTCATATATGCTGCCGTGTCATCGCATCCTTCTTAACCCTAAGAATGCTGGGTAATTTTCTACTAATAGATGTTTGTGTCGTCTGCTTTCCAAAACTTTAAATATCTGATTAATTTTGATGGGGAAAGATACTTAGAGTAGCAAACAGGTAAGATCATAGGCCAGCCACTAATTTACTTGGCGGCTGGCCTGGATCTAACTTGTTTCCCAAGCATGAAGTCGATTCCAGCACTATACGGGTTAATTAAACCCATACTACAAAACTGCTGGTTAGTTGAATTGTAATGTTGTTGTATTACACAGTGAATATATCATGTTTCTCTATTTGATTGAAACTTTAGAACCACCAAACCAAACGTCGCGAAAATTAATCTGAGAATCTGTCAGGCGAATGCAGTGTTAATAATCATTGTATTTCACAAATCTTGTCATTTGTAGCAACAAGCATTTACGGTGTACTTGTGAATTTAAGACTGTAACATCTGTAAGAGAAAATCCTGATACAGGAAGTAAGTCATGCAAAAACTGTATACATCGCTGTCCCATTTTTGGAAGAACAAAGACAACAATCACAACCCTTGATGAAGTAAGGCGAAGTCATGCAAAAACTGTATACATCGCTGTCCCATTTTTGGAAGAACAAAGACAACAATCACAACCCTTGATGAAGTAAGGAGAAGAGAATTTACTTGGCGGCTGGTCTGGATCTAAGCTGCTTGCATAAGCATGAAGTTGGTTCCAGCACTTTAAGGTTTAAGCCTTTTATAAACTGGTTGATTACCGCTTAAATGGCCATTTATGAAAGTATAAAAACCAAATTCTTTGTCACCTGTATGGATTTAACTTCTTCACGCGACTCTCAGATGAGGAATCACAATATGATGATTACAGAGAAGTTTGTCTTGGCTTCAATTCTGTACCAAACCCCAAGTTTTCGACTGTCCCAAATTGAATAAGTTTGCAGAAAACATTTCAAAATGTGATGAAATTGAAAAGTAATCTTCTGATAGAGTAGAAAACATTGTGGGAAAAGGAGAAATTGCTTGTTAGTTACAAGCAATTTCTCATTTTCCCCAGTGTTTTCCAGAGTCTGCAACAAAGCGGATAAATGTCATTATTGTTTGGTAATGGGTCAAATAGCACAATGGAAGTTAAAACAAAACAGAAGTCCTTTATACACTAGTCAACATTTTTTTATCACCAAATATATAACAATAGTAAGAATGAATCTACATTAATGCTTAACTTCGATGCAATTGTGTTAAACCAATTCCCCCATATATGATTTTTCTAATCATAAAGAAACAGATGTATTTAGGACGCCACTGTATCAAAACTACTTAAAGCATGCAATTCCTTCTTTTGTCACAATTTACTCTACAAGATATTTCACAGTTATTTCGCATACATCTAAGCTGACACCCGTCGATGTGACAAAATAGGGCAATTCTATATGGGGCAATGGGTTAAAACAAGGAAGAATTCCTGTTCAAAATTTCCCTTTTTATTGTTTTTTTTAATTCATTTTTTAATCGTGTTTTTATATTTTTTTCTCTGTTTTTTTTAAATTTTATACTATACAACAAGATATAAGTATATACATGTATTAAACTTGTCTAAACTGCAATGTATGAGCTGCATGAGAGAAAAGTAGACTATTATTTCTTGTGGCAGACGACCTTTTAAACCAACTACCTTTCAAACCAACGTTCGTTTCAATCGGCATACAGTTCTTCAAACAATACTGTATATATCTCTTCCTTCAAAAGTGTGTCCATAATGAAAAAAATTGTCTGTCACAAAATGTGGGCAACATAGTTGTTATATTACCTCAAACCCACTTTTCTCTTCATAAAGCTCTGATTCAAATACAGTATTAGACAATAACAAACCACTTAACAATTTCCTAGAAAATTGTGTTAACCTTTACCCCATAAAACTCAATTTGACAGATGATTTAGAAAATCATAACAGAGGGGAAGCGTTCTTGTTGTCAACATTTCTCTTTTTTTCCTAAATTATTTTCACTCAATAAATTTAAAAATACGGAGTGAACACATTTTATGATTGATGCCTGCTTTTGTTTTCGTTTAGGACTTGTTTTACATTTGCTTGACGAATTAAAGGTCGATGCGACGTTTGCTAACGAGTAGTTCCTCAGTGAAGCCTCTAAAGATAACGTGTTCCCTATTATTAGAAAAAGTGACCTGTCCAATTCGAAAGCATTAGCAGACGACACTTTTAACATGTAACAACTGCACGTTCTTTAAATATTTGATTATGGTGTAGTCACTAAGGCAGCTTTTTTCACCTTTTTTCCAAAGTTTGTTTCATCGACTTCTCCCTGTGTGTATATATCCAACTGAGTTTCAATGAAGAAAGGAAAGGAAATTAAAACGAACAATTCTTTGAGCTTTAGACATATGTTACATAGTTTTTTTGATCCCATGTTAATGCCAAAAACTAGGCACTATTGATTTACATTTTGTGTACAGGTTTTGAGATCTATCAGTAAAACATAACCTTTACGTTAGATAAAAATCCAAATTATCTTGATGTCATGATAATCACCTTAATTAAATTCAATTCTAAGGTTGCAATTAGGCCAATATCACCAAGCATATCTAGTACATTGACAAACATCGCCTTAAAAAAATGATGGATAACCTTTCAAACCTTTAGCTGGTCTCCATAAATTAAAGCAGATGAAACATCAATGGTATATCAAAATACACATGAAATATTGCTTGACAGTAATCAGGGACACACAAGCCTGAAAATCATTATTTGAAGCCTGAGATTTAAACATCTTCAATATTAACATTTATTAATAATAAGCAGGCCAGAGTAACAAACATGGATATCATTATAACAAAATGTATGTTTTCTCATAACAAACAAACAAACCATTCAACCCAATACTATTTCATATCATGCACTTCTGAGAATCTTTCGAAGATTATATCCAACAATGTCCTTTCCTTGCCCTCCAATGCAAACAAACTATGCTGTGTATTCCGTCTGTTCGCAATGAGAAATTAATGCCCAAAAACTTTTAACTCAGTGCCAGTAAAATTGTTCTGCATTTATTCAGATGTATAACCATAAAAAAAGCTTGCAAAAGTGTTTGACAATCATAAGGACAAACTTGACGAATGATTATACATCAGAATTACTGCAGAATCATCTGACAGGTTATATCTTATAGTAAACAAAACTACTATGTTACATATTTCCATCATAAGATAAAACATAGCATTCAATGAAACAGCAGAAAAGATCTTCATTCAGATATTTATCTCAATATTGGTAATTATTTGCTTGAAATAATGCCAAGAAATGAAGAAAATGATCCTCAAACCATCTGCAGGGCACAAAACATTGTGGGAAAAAGGAGATGTTCAATAAGAGCAATTTCTCCTTTTCCCACAATATTTTTTGCTGAGTCGTATGAAACAAACTGGTTAAGTGTCGTTATTGTTTGGTAATGGGTTAAAAACCATAAGAAATGATGTAAAACAATAATAATGAGTTTGACTGTTGTCAAAACTATGTTACCTGAGAATTAAGTGAACAAATAGAACAAGAATTCCATACAGAGTGGCAACATGTGTACCATGACTTTTTTGATCTAGGGATCCTGATCATGCAATCAAAGTGCTACAATCAATGTGGCTTCAAATGATGGTTAGGAAATAAAACATGAGATGAAACTTTGTCCCATACTGACCCTTCATTTACACATGTTTAAACAAAGGTTGGGAATTTGTGTTCATTCCTAATTGACAACAACATCGGACAACTATGAATTGTAAAAAAGGTTGCATGTATTATCTTGTTTTTGTTTTTCAAAACATTCTGTAAAAAAAAAGAAGACATTCATTTACTTAAGCAATTAATTTCTTTGACACACACAGTGACTGCTAAAGACTTGGAACTGAAATGAACTGCAGATGTCACAATAAATTCTAATTTTATCAAATCTGAAGTACATCAATTGTGTTTACAATCATAATTTTTTGTCTAAATTGCTATTCAATCTGGGATCACCTAGCCCTGCCTTAAATACAGGGTTAGAATACAAACCAATTGTTCGTAACATGAATCCTGGCCCCTTTCTCTAAAGATTCCTTCAGTTAATGGCCAAGTATAATGTTCTGGCACAATAGAGTAAGCGTATATATGGGACAAATTCCAATAAAACATAGGTTAATTGACATATAACATTATACAAATTTCACAAAGGAAAACATCAACAATATAATATCTATAGAATGTCATTAGTACAGTACATAACGGCAATATATCATTATTTTACAAATTGGCCTATTTGTCGCTGAAACTATTTTAAACATATAAGAGTGTGATAAGAACAATGAAATCATTTATCAAATCATCCTAATTCAAAACCTTAACTTTGCTTAACCCTTTATTGAACACCACATTTTTGTCTGTCCCAAATTGAAAGAGTTTGCAGACGACATTTCAAATTTGATGAAATTGGATGAAATAATCTTCTAATATCCTAAGGCAAAAACACTGATGGAAAGGGTGAAAATTTGCTCATTACGAGCATTTTTTCCTTTTCCAAAATGTTTTCCAGAGTCGTCTGATACAAAGTGGATAAATGTCGTTATTGTTTGGAAATGGGTAAACAGATTACAGAAATTTGCTTTCATTAAGTTAAAGCCAGTTTTAATGACAGCATTTAAAGGCACATTCATGTCAAACTTAGAAATAGGCTTTCTTACTGTAAAATTCTACCTGACAGACCAACAGCGTGTCAACTAACCCTATATCTGAGAGACAAACAGTAAGTTAATGGTATCAATGTCTGTGAGCCAATCAAATGTCTTAATGTTTGACAGAACAATAGTTTTCAAATGGTAACAATGTCTAAAAGACAGTATGTCAGTATTGCTCATGTCTGAGAGACACACAAACAATGATTTAACCCTTTACCAAACGCCAAATTTTCGACTGCTCCAAATTGAACGAGATTGCAGACGACATTTCAATTTCAAAGTGTGATGAAATTAGAAAGTTATTTTCTGATAGATTAAAAAAGATTGTGGGAAAAGAAGAAATTGCTCAATACGAGCAATTTCTCTTTTTTACACAGTGTTTTCCAGAGTCATCTGCAACAAAGTGGTAAAATGTCCATATTGTTTGGTAATGGGTTAATTAGTCCAAATTTTTTTTTACATTTGCTGTCAAGTTGATTTCACAAAGTTATAATTTGTTCTGTTATTTAATGAAAATCAAATATATATTATATCTTGATAAAGAAGACCGATACCATTTCATTTTTGAGTACAAAACAATGAATAAAACAATGGATAATTGTTAATGAATGAATGAATAAATGACTAATTGATTCTACAGACCTTTGAAACTAAATGATCACATTCCATGAACAAAATAATCAACAAAACGATGAATAAACAGGGCACTATGAAATATGGAGAGGCAACTATCTGTACATAATGTCCTTTAGGCCATGTTCTATATCTAATATTTCAATTATACCAGTTTGTGAGCTCTGGAATTGTCCTATCTTTTGTATGCAAATGCAATAACATTCAACAGCTGTCAAACAAAAATATTTTCTGACAAAGAGATTGGTCATGAGGGGGCTATGTGTCCTAATATCGCATCAAATTTCTACTTTTTCTAAGAGCTCTGGGTGTCAATATTTCATTAAAAAATATTGAAGACAAAAATAAGGGATTACCTAAACTATCATTTTCCCAATAATATTGTGTAACCTAAAAGAAATTAACACACAGATTGGATTGTCAATTGCTACCTTGAATAAGGACGATTCAACATGTATATGAGTAAAAGAACATAACAAAGAGAGGCAAAAATTTACTCCCCAGATAGTATACTAACTAGGTCACCAAGTACGTATATTCACCCCTAAAATGCTTGGTAATTTTCAAAAAAAAAATTTGCGACTTCTGCATCCCAAAACCATATCTGCTTTACTTTGTTCAGGAAAGATACTCAAAGTAACAAACGGATTAGATCACAGGCCAGTCGCCAATTTGACATCTGGCTTGGATCTAACCTGATTGCATAAGCATGACTTCGGTTCCAAAAGAAAAATTGTTTTCCTTTGATTAGAATAGCATAATAGATTTTACCAACATATATATGGTTCTGTAAAATAACAAATTGAAATTGATAAACCAATCTTAAACTGTTGAGCGAACCAAGAATTACGGAATTTTTCAGAAACAATTTTTCAAATGAGTCTTTAAATCAAATACCTCATCATGTTGAAACATAATTAATTCAATTAATGGGGTAAAACAGCCAGCTGTTATAACCACATTACAATTTGGAGTTAAAAAAGAGTCCAGAAATATTTATATGAATAGAAAAAGACTTAATATCCATCTAAACATTTCCAATTTAGCCATATTATCTAAAAATGCAAATATTTTATATCAGTATTTCGGAGATTAAACAATCTAGTGAACAATTATGTCAAAGGGAAATATGATCTGTGCAAGCAATTCCACCTTTATACACAACTATTTGAAAACAAGTGAATGAGTTCAATGTCATCAATGATTGAAATGTAACAATAATAGCATCCCCTTCAAAGTGAAACAAGGCATGCTAGATTGAATTATTCTATATAACCTGTAAAACAAAACTTTCACAAATTCCTCTCTAGTTGCAATGATGATGATGGCAATGAATGAATGAACGATTACGGGAGTGATTGACTTGTAAAGAGCACACAGACTAATTACTCCACTTTCTCATACTTTGACAGTCGCTTCACTAACTCATCGTTCTCCCTCTGTATTCTATCATAGCTCTTTCGCAGCTTGTCGTTTTCCTGTTCAAGGAACGCAGCTCTCATGGCAATCTGGTTTTCCTTTACGCGCCTGGCCTCCCGGGAGCGCTTTGCAGCAACGTTGTTCTTCTTCCGTCGCTGCCAGTACTTGTCGTCTTTAGCAACATCATCCACAAACACCTGAGGGAAATTAAGCGGGAACTTGATAAACATTAAATATTGACAGCGCGAAATCTTGTAAGCAACAAATAAAGTGTTACAACTTGAAAATTTTCTTCATTATGTTTTGAATACAATACTTCTTTACATATAATGTGATTCCCTGCTCATCATAATAGATGGAGTAAGACCCCTATTTAACCCATTACCAAATGCCAACACTTAAGACTGTTTCAAATTGAAAGAGTTTGCAGACAACATTTCAAAATGTAATGAAATTGAAAAACGATCTTCTGATAGGGAAAAAAACATAGTGGGAAAAGGAGAGATTGCTTATTACGAGTTTGGGACAGTCAAACAATTTGGTGTTTGATAAAGGGTTATCCATACTCTGTTAGAGCTTGGAATTTTGAAATGCTTTTTTGGTTCGTATTGTCAAATTTGTCTGACTTGCTTTGAAACAATAGTTACGATGAGTCATTTACTGCTAACGATGACATTATCAGTGTGAATACAATTCTATGTAGGGGGCATACGGAATATCAATAATAATGTGCTAACCAAGTGCTATATCAAAGGCCAGAATGGCCTGAACTGCGTCGCAGTATGGTCTGAGAGGTTTGTGCGTACGAATGGATTTGAAAGAAATCTAAGGGATTTTTGAAGACAAACCAACACATTTCTGTTGAATAGCAGAAATCAAAATAGAAGTCAAAAAAGACATGTCCCAGTACTCCAGTGGTACTCAAACCCAATGCTCTTATCAAATGAAAAAGTATTATTCCAGTTTTCAACAAAATAGATATTGTAGACGAAAACAAGCATTTTTAGTTAAGATACCAATCTACAAGGGGCCACAGTCACAAGTTATTTAAGAAACACTTCAGCACAAATACAGCTTCAGTCAGAGATCATTGAAAAGTTTTAAAAGTGCATTAAATATATATTGGGTTAAATGCCATATCAAAGGCATGCCCGAGTGTTACGAACAGGAACCGGAACACAAAGAAAAGAGTAGATCAAAAGGATCGGAGAGATGTAAGTCTAAAAAATGATCTCAACAACAAAGTAAACAATCATACATTCTAATGTGGGTGATTTTTTTATCTACTCAACAATACCTACATTTAGTGTTTCTTCCAGGATTTGAAACAATAGAGGTATTTCCCCAATACATTGGGGAAAAGGTGATAATAGATCTTCTTTTTCATTTTGCCATTGTAAAATGCACACGCTCACTTCATGGTCAGTAATGGTAACGAAAAACACGGTGTATTTCCCGGCTATACATCAGGCAATATTTCTTTTTCTTTCTTATAATGAAAAAATGAAAGATTTTTTGTTTAGTATGAACCGTCCTGTTCAATTACAAAATCAGCTTTCAAATAAAAGTAACGGCTTAAATGTGTTAATCAATGTCGTTTTTTATTTCACAACAATATTACTGCAAAGAATCGGGAGCCATATTTTCACTTCACTAAGCGAACTGGTTCCCAACCCTCTGGTAACCAAACAAACGAATCGGAAACCTATTACTGAAATTGGGTCATGCGTTTATGAAACAAAATAAAATCGCTGATAACTGTCAGTTTTTCTTCATGAATGTTTCTAAGCCGTTTCTGGCACAAGGCCTGTCGTTAAAAGAAGTTTGCAAATCATAAAAGATAGGGACTTTGTTCTGCACTGAGTAAAAAATACTGGGGATTCCTTTACAGATGGGGGAAATCCCACGGCCTAGATACGGGTACTGTGGGAACGTGTCAAGACGGCCCAATGTCAAAACGTCCCGGAGATCGATGAGAACGGCCATGGAATGGTTAAAACGGCCCAATTGTTGATTTTTCAATCAGTCAAAACGGCCCAAATAAAGGTTTACACTGTTTTAACACTTTAAACCGAAAATTTTGCCGTTTTGACTTATTTCGGGCCGTTTTGAACGTAGGACATTTTGACATCGGGCCGTTTCGACTGTAATCCGGTGACGCTAGATACCTTCTTCTAGAAGTTCTAGGATGTTTGGAAATTAACGCGGATAGTTTGCATTACCTTTTTTCACCATCCTGCACATCACAGACGCATCCAAAACAAACCAAGGAAGAAAGAGTTATTTAACAAAATGACGATTTAATTTGATAAGAATTCACGCAGTTATAGACAGATTACAATCAACATAGAAGTTGGAACTACTTTCTTACTCTCGGCGGTGATTAAGCCCCTATAGGTAAAGAAGGATTCCGTACGATCGCTATATACGCCTTCGCGCATGCGCGCGACGCGTATAATAACAGCATGACTGAAGGTGACCATAGCAACATTAATGGAAAGTTTTCAATATTTTCCATTTCACTCAACCATTTCATGGCTTTCTTAAAGACTTTTAAATCTGTATCAATGACTTTTAACGAGACATTAAATTTGATTGATAACTCAGGTATTCTTCTGGCACAACAAAGAGGCAAACAATATGATAAGCAGCCTCTTATTCAAACAGCAGGAAAATTGGTACTATGATATTTAAAAGCCTTTGCAGTTGAGGGTATTTGAATCTATTGTGGTAAAGAGACCAAAGGATAGCTTCAGTCTCAGAAAACTAAGTATAGATTGATACAATTCTATGAAACCATCACGTAACATAAAGACATTAGATTATCATAATGCCACGATCAACACCATAGCTGAAAGACAATTAAGGCATGACAATGTTTCAGAATAGTTGCCGATTTTTCCAAATGTTGTCAAAAACTTCTACAGTTGGTAAACACCTTACACAATAACACCTTACATTGAAATGTTTGTGACAAAGAAATAAAATTCTCTATTTTTATTATTGCCCTTTTTGTTTATTTTGCACATGATATACTTTGCCATTTGTTAGTGCTTTCAATTTTGACAAATCTCAAACTAAAATACTAAATTAAAAAATAAACCATCGAACAATAGTGGGGTTGAAGTGTAAAAAACATACTTTTTTGGCTTTCTTAATGATCGGCTGTGGCTTTAGCTCATCCACTGAGAACTTTCTGGCTGTTGGGTCAAACCCATCTTGTCCTGTGAAAAAAAGTTTTTCATGAGAGATATTGTGAAGGCTGACAGAGAGATTAGCAGCGAAGCATGCTTTCCTTTAGCCTGCATGGCCAATTAAGCTCTGGTTGTTCCACAATCCTTCGTGAGTCAGCCATTACAACACACATTAACTGTCATAGTGTGAAAATGATGTGAAATCCCAACAAATTACAAAACAAATTAACACTTAGAATGCTTGGTAATTTTTTTAGAATAGATTTTTGTGTCGTCTCCCTTACAAAACCATAAATATCTGCTTAATTTTGTTGAGGAAAGATACTCAGAGTAGCAAACAGGTTAGATCACAGGCAAGCCTCAAGTTTACTTGGCGGCTGGCCTTGGTCTAACCTGTTTGCTAAGCATGAAGTTGGCTCCAGCACTTTAAGGGTTAAGTTCAATTATGTTAAAGCCATACTTGCCCTCATTTCCACTTAAATTGTGAAGGTTCTAGAATAATTGTTAACTAACTGAAAAGTACTTCCCTCTTACAGAAGAATTTAGACTGTAACACTGTGTTCACATGATGCTTTTAAAAGAGTGAATACTTTCAGGTTTGTTTACAATAAGCGATAAAACTAGGTCAGCCGAGAAACGTTGGGAACCAATTAAACCCACCAAATTCTCCATTTTGAATGTTCACATTGTTAATATTGAATAGATGACAGTATTGTTATGTTTTGCAAATGAAATTTCTAACAAGGTGATTGTTAATCATTATTCCGAGCGCTTCTTGCTACTTTAGATGTTACTGAAGTTAAATAGGTGGGCACCAAATTTTAGAAATAGCACTTTGAAAAAAAACCATAATAAATAGTGCAGGCGTTATATTGTCATGATCCTGAGGTTTTTCGTTATCTTTCAACATATTCTATCATAATTGATAGCTCATATTACCAAGTTTTGCAGTTTTTCTGAGCACTAGTATGCTTTTTAGCAATAGATTAGAAGTATATCGTAACAGAATGCAGACAGGTTTCTTGTAGTCTGAAACCTACCGTTTATCCTTTTGTCTCAATGGTTTCAAGTACCTTATACCACAAACCAAATATATTGTATGTGATTTTTTTGTCTGCTGTTGCTTTCATTTTGACAAGTATGAAATTAGAACTTGTGAAGACCTATTCTAAATCCTGTTTAAAATACATATAATGTGAACCGAAAATGAAGGCTCAGGGCAAATAATGGCAATTCAATCTAGTCCCATTTAATCCTCCAAAAAGAAAAAAAAAATCTGAAAAAAAAAATAATGCAGAAGTCCAAATAAAGAAATCTGTACTTTTAGAATACACATTTAAATTGCTTTCTGTTTCACATGATGCCTAAATTTATGCTGTTGGTCCAGAACCAAAATGGTACCTTGTTGCTTATCTGTTCATTTCATTTATTTAGGATTTTGTCCAACAGTTTGTAGTATAATCAACAAATACCTCTAGATACACTGAAAAGATTTTGCAACCTGACTAGATTTGAATTCACTTCTTAAACTGTTAACCACCTACGGACAACATTTTTTTTTTCTGGAAGCAGGTGACTTTATGAAAGCTTTCTAAACATGTGAAAACCCTTTTGGTTCTTCTGTTTAAATATGTGAATAGATTGAAAAAGCTGTGTGGCAAAAGGTAAAGTTGCTTGTGACCTATGAATGGCTAAATAGAAATAGAGACTATTTGTACTGGACCAATTCTGACCACAGGGGTTTCGTTAGCACATTCATTGAAGTGAACCTCTACAACATGATATAATATTATGCAAAATACAAAAGTCCTACACCATGCAGATCCAGAGAAAAAGGTTGTCTTAGTTTAGCAAATTGCATTGGTAATTAACCAGAGATCTTGGACCAAATATATAGCATCAGCCTGGAACAATTCAAACAAAACGCTCTAAAGAAACCCATAAAGGAACATGCCAATGATTATGCAGTCAAAACTCTGTATGCAGTTCAGTTGGAGAAGATGAAGATAATTTTGAAAAGAACACAAAATAATAGACTGAGGATGGATATCACCCTAGGCGAATCATGAAAACTCACCATTAGAATTTGGTATTAACATAAGTAAACATAAAATGTTGTTGGGTAGTTGAGTTGGTATCCCAATAAAACCCCACATGGTAGATGCTTTTTAACCCTTTACCAAGCGCAATATTTTTGGACTGTCCCAAATTGCGAGTTTGCAGACGGCATTTCAAAATGTGATGAAATTGAAAAATAATCTTCTTAAAGGGCAGAAAATATTGCGGGAAAAGGAGAAATTGCTTGTTAAGAGCATTTTCTCTTTTTCCCACAATGTTTCCAGAATCATCTGCAACAAACTAGTCAAATGTTGTTTTTGTTTGGTAATTGGTTAAATGAGTGTGATCAATTTCAACCAGGTTTCCACACATACAATATAAATCATTACAATTATAAATCAACCAACAGAAAGCATTTCGGTTAAGCAGGCGTTTGGAAAAAGAGCCTATTTAACCGCATGTTTTCCGACAGTGAGTACACACACACATATACATCACGCGGACATGTTTTCTGCATCTGGGAGGTGAGCAATATGTTACCTGGTATCATGTTGTTGACCATGTTACTATCCTGGCTACAACAAGAGTCATCACTGTCATACTGGGGCCCACTAGGCTCCCAGAGCTGGGGACTGGATACTGAATGTATTGTACTGTGTGGGCTGGTCGGATGGTAGACTAAGGAGAAATGGAAATGGTATGTAGAGGTCGAGTAAGAGGATATTTCACGTTGCTGTCTTACTCATTCATTTCTAAAGTCCTTTCTGAAGGTAGGAGATTTCCAGTTGCTATCTTACTTATTTATTCTTAACCCTTTACGAAACGCCAAGTTTCCGACTGTCCCATTTTGAAAGAGTTTGCAGACGACATTATAAAATGAGATGAAATTGATAAATAATCTTCTGATAGGACAGAAAACAATGTGGGAAAAGGAGAAATTGCGCGTTGACAGCAATTTCCCCTATTCCAACAATGTTTTCCAGAGTTGTCTTAACAAACTGGTCAAATGTTAATGTTTGGTAATGGGTTAAAATCCGAATACTGAAGGTAATCATGAAATATGTCTCAAAAGGAAGATTTTTCTTAGTACATCATAGGATTCAACTCTTGACCACCTGCAGGCATTCTTTTACTTAAAACAGATGACTTAAGAAAAGCTTTGTAAACATGTGGAAATCATTACAGTTCTGCTGTTGTGATATGTGAATAGATTGAAAAAGTATTGTGACCAGCAATTTCTCCTTTTGTCACAATGCTTTTTGAAAGTAATCTGCTGCAAGATACAAGAATGTGGCATTATGTTCTAATGCGTTAACAATGAAGCAACAGCTTTTCTGGGATAAACCACTTCTAGGCTCGGACTCTGAAGCGTCTTACCAAAGGACACTCTCAAGCAACAAGTTGTTCCCCCTTTCTCTAGACCTCTGGAAATGATTTCATAATGACATATAACTATCTATATACGGGACCTTATTCTTAACCTAGAACTAGTCTCTAACCAAGGTGTGGTTCACATGAAAAATGAGTGACTTGGAAAACATCATGGGAAAATGAGGAATGTTCATAATGAGCCAATCAACTTTCAGCCACAAATGTTGTATGCCTTTATTTTCAATTTCTATAGTCAAGAGAATTGGGAAGGCAGAAATATTTAGACTTCAAATGGCAGTTCAACATTGTTAACTTCTGAACAAAATAATATATGATGACTTTTTTTGTCTCCTTTTCTAATACTGTACCAATTCCAAACTTCTTTCATTGATACCAGATTTTCCCTTTTTCAAAATAAAAAAAAAGAATTCAACTTCATCACAGCTTTACATAATGCTTTTTGTCATTTAACCCTTATAGTGCTGGAAACAACTTCATGCTTATGCAAACAGGTTATATCCAGGTCAGACACCAAGTAAATTGGCAGCTGGCCTGGACTTAACCTGTCTACTGATCAGAGTATATTTCCTCATCAAAATTATTAAGATATTCAAGGTAAAGCAGATGACACAAAAATCTAATTTTGGAAAATTACCCAGCATTGAAAGGGTTACTATGAGATAACTTGTATGGTAAGGGTTTATAGAACGAAAAGCGTGAAATGACAAGCCTGAGGTTTTAGTTCCTCGTCAATTTTGCCCTTTACCTGGAATGGTCACCATGGAAACGTCAGACTCTGTCTCTGTTAATTTCCTCTTTCTAATTGCCTTTGGAGGCTCCGTTTGCTCAGGTTCTGTCAGCGGCAATTTGATGCCAAAATCGTCATCCAATAAATCTAACCAACAGAAACAGAGTATGAAGGTTAACAATTTGTCATATAACACGAACCTTTTAACCATTTCTGTCATAATACCTTACTTAAACATCAGGTGCGGAAAATAGAAACAACTTTGACATAGGGAAAAATTGCTCCAAACTCTGGACCAAACTTTTGAGAAACAACTATGACATAGGGATGAATTGCTTCTAATCCTGCAGAAAACTTTTGAGAAACAACTGTCACAAAGGAATTAATTGCTCACAACACAGGACCAAACTTTTGAGAAACAACTATGACATAGGGATCAATTGTTCCTTATGCTGCAAAAGTCCTTTGAGAAACAACTGTCACAAAGGAAAAGATTGCTCACAACACTGGACCAAACTTTTGAGAAACAACTATGACATAGGAATCAATTGCTCCTCATGCTGCAGAAAACTTTTGAGAAACAACTGTGACAAGGGGATGAATTGCTCATAACGCTGCACCAAAATTTGAAAAATAACCATGACAAGGGGATGAATTGCTCCGTATGCTGCAGAACACTTTTTAAATAACTATGACCACAGAATTAATTGCTCCAAATAACAAACTTATCCATTTGTCTCGAATACATCTTTTGACTATTTAGTTGCCAGTCACTAATGACAATATGAGGGAACATGTTTAGTCATAACTTCATAACCACCACCTTTGTTGCATTAATACTGTTCAGTAGAGGATTTAATAAACTTTATGAGGAACTGCTAAGAAGATGAAAGCTATTTCACCAACTGTCAAAGTGGTCTCTAAGAGAATCACAAAACAGATATTTTTATATTTTACATGTTAATGTCACTAAAGCAAACCTTTCTTTGAAGAAAAGAATCATCAAAGAAAAATGTGACATAACTCCAACAAGCTCTTTCTTCTTTTGACACAATTGTCTTAAATGAAAAAGATTGTGGAAGATCTTTTTCCGTTTCTTTGTTTTCATATAAATTGAATAGAATTGATACATAGATGACAAAAAAGTTAACCTTTTGTCACAATTATTTCCATATTGCATCTTTAGCAGGTTAAAGTTTGTACATATATCTAAAAGTTATTGACAACTTTTTACATTTATATTGATTATTCTACAAACAAGAGGACCCTGAGGGTCCTGGATCGCTCACCTGACACTTGTAAAGTGTTGGTTACAACAAAGTTACACACAAGTAATGGACAAGATTTGTCTAAATTTGACAGTGATCTAAATTTGACAGTGATCTACAGTTACTCATAAACTGACTTGGTTGAGATATAACAGGTTGATCATTTTGAGCAAGTTTGATCAAATTGGGCTGAAAATGTAGCTTTCATTGCTTCTAGACTGTAAACAAGGTTTTTCAAAGATTTGACCTAGTGACCTACTTTTTGACCCTACACTACCCATGTTCAAACTCGATCAAGATACCATCAAGGTTAACAGTCTGAGCAAGTTTTATCAAGATTGGTCAGAAAATGTGGCTTCTAGAGTGTGAACAAGATTTTTCAAATATTTGACCTAGTGACCTACTTTTTGACCCTGCACCAACCATGATCAAACTCTATTGAGATATCATCACGGTTATTATCCTGAGCAAGTTTGATCAAGATTAGGCAGAAAATGTGGCTTCTAGAGTGTAAACAAGATTTTACTAAGATTTGACCTAGTGACCTACTTTTTGACCCCGCCCACCCATGATCGAACAAACTCGATCGAGATATCATCAAGGTAAACATCCTGAGAAAGTAGCTGGAAGAATGGGCCAAAAATGTGGCTTCTAGAGTATAAATGCTGAAATTGTTGACGACAACGCACAACAGACGACGGACATTCAAGTATCCTAAAAGCTCACCCTGAGCAGAGCTCAGGTGAGCTAAAAAGTGAAGTAAAAGGAATGATTTGATGTTCCATGTAATAACGTATTGTGTTAATTTTTGTAACAGGAGCTACCCATGTGCTTGACTATAAATCTTGTCACACATGAACTCTTCCCAATAAAAGAAAGGCAAATCAGAAGTATGTTGAGCAATGAAAAAGTCAATGGATGCCATTTTTAAAATACATCATTTCAAGCTGGAAAGCTTGTAAAGTGAAAACAACAAGTGTCACACAATCCCTAAAAAGAGAACAATTTTAGACTTTATGATCTAGACAATATTGATTTTAGTTATACAACAGAAATTTTACAACCAAACTGCATGACCTTGCATGATGATTTAATATGTCCTTTACTCTTACGAAATCTTTTTATAGGTCATGTAAATGTTTGTTTATCAAGAATTGAATTTGTGTAGATTGCTTCAATAATATAATTTAAATGGAATAAGTTACAGGATTGAAAATATTGATAGAGCAACTCCTTTTCCTATAACTTTTAAATTACCTGCAAATGAACATTTATGGTTTCTGGCTCATATGCTTATATGCCAAGGAGAGCATTCATAATATCCTATAACAAAAGTTTAAAAGTAGTTTTCTTTTTATTGAGAAAACAGAGCAGTTTTCTTCACTTAGTTTAATTCTATTAATATATATATTTGTTGATGCTTCGCAAAGTACCAATCACAAAATATAACATGAAAGAAAGGTTTAGCCATTACTCTTTAAAACCCCACTTTACCAATTCATTTACAGAAGAATTCATTTTTTAATATAGGGTTTAATGCAGAGTGAACAGTATTTCTGCTATTTTACGGCTTCCTTCTATTCACCATTACTAGGCAAAGTCTCTGAAATGTCTTGAAAAAGGACACTGCCATGAAAACAGAGGTACTGGTGACGCTTAATCCATGCTCTCCTGTGTTTTTTGACAACCACATGACCCACTGAGCCATGTACGACCCCACAGAAGTATTTAGCAACCTCTGTGACTAAGTCATAAACCAACTTATTTCTTTGCTCATAAATGATTTAACCTATTTTCAACCCTTAGAATGCTAGGTAATTTTTCTACAAGTGGATTTTTTGTTTCATCTGCTTTCCAAAACCTTTGATATCAGTCTAACTTTGATGAGGAAAGATTCTTAGAGTAGCAAAAATGTAAGATTACAGGCCACCCGCCAATTTACTTGGCGGCTGGCCTCGATCTAACCTGTTTGCATAAGCATGAAGTTGGTTCTAGCACTATAAGGGTTAAGATTTTTTTTCTAATCCTATGTTACTTCAAATTTGGACCCAGTGTCTTTTTTGTTGACCTTTTGGGAAAGGAGGATCACGTGCCGGGGCAATTGGGAAAATTTGCGTCAATTTGATTCATTTTTTTCTTAAAATTGGTAATTTTAGGATTTGTTTTCAATTATTAGAAAACTCTTCATAAGTAGCTTATTTCGTCTTTAAAACTTGAATTATGTTCACTGCAGAGAGAGTACAGTAACTAAGTCAATACATGCTTTGTGTCAAGAGTCTGCATTTGATTTTGAATGTTCTGTTACAAATAATCCGAGGGGATTTGAGCGTTTTTTAACAACTCAAATCATTATAAGAGAATAAAGGCCTATTTTGGGGAAAAAAATCTTGGATTTGGGGAAAATGTTATCTAGATTTGATTGGGAAAGGGTCTTTTTACCGAACCCAAACAAAGTAGGGGGAAAAAAAACTGTTGACCAGCCATAAAATCTCTCCAGACAGACAGAGAGGTCGCAAAAATGAAGCTTGATTAAAATGAAGCTTGATTGGAAGGGTGAAAATGTCATTGTTATAGTAAGAACCAGTGTATAACAGAAACTACAGACAAGACATTTCTCATAAAAACAATTTCCCTGTCCCCATTGTAACTTGATATGTCTGCAGCCACATATTTAATTCAGGGATTGCTTGATTAGAATGTAATTAAAGCTTGCTTGGTTTTCTAGAAGGCCTGTTATGATCAAATATAGAACTAAACAAGATTCCAAGACAGTCATTGTGATACATTTATAACTTCAAGTCCCTAACAGGGTTTTCCTTAAGGATTGGAGTAGAAGGCCAGAAGATTTGTTTAGGAGGCAAGGGTGTCTGGCTGAAAATGAGTTTTACCTCTTTTCAGGTACCAATAGTATATCGATTTTAACCATTTTTGCAAATTTGAGCCAGTCAGAAAAGGATTTGAGGCGGTCAATTCTGCCTTCAGCAGCCTCTTAAAGAAACCCTGCCTATGCAACAAAAACACAACAATACTTACATCTTTCAATAGCCGAGGGAACGGGTTTCTTGATTTGACCCGTTTGTTGTGTGTCTGCAGCACTGGGTACCTGTGGGGATCGGCTGATCTGTCCCATGGGTGACGTGGGTGAGGCAAGCGGACTAGACACGTTTGAGTATGAAGCCATCTTGTCTATCTCTGGTGCACCCACAATAACATTCCTTGGTGGACTGACAGGGTCAATCATCAGACCCGGGGACAGTGGATTCGGGGACCTGGTCGGGCTTCGAGCCAGAGCTGAGGCAAGCAGGCTGATAGTCTAAATGTAAAAATAGCACAAAATCAGGGAAAGAGGAATTTTTAATCTCCCACATGTAGTATTTAGAAAGCAGTATTTGAAAAGAAAAAAATACATGCAAATCCGTAGAGGTATATAAGGGGCATACTATGATTTTCACCACACAGCATTTGTTAGTTTTTGGGTCTTCCACATGTAGTTTTTGAAGAAAAAACCCGTAGCAAATCCTCAGTGGTCTAGATATAAAGGTGTTTTGAGATCTCTGCCACACAATACTTGTTAGAATAGTTTTAGATGAATTGAATAAGTTGAGATCATGTTTTAAAGTACCAGGGCTCACCCTGGCTGGAAAAAAGTCTGCGCCAGCACATTCGCCAAATGACAAAAATAGGAGCCAAATCAAAAAAGTATGAGCCAAATTCTGAGCCAGGGCTCACGCTGGCGGTCGCCAAATGCGCCAAATGCGAATATTTTTTCATTCTGGCGAAAGATTTTCAAATTTGGCGAATTTGGTTGGCGCATGTTTTTTTTCACTCAACTTCACCTTATTTCAACCTGTCCAGATATTACAGACAGTTATATCTTTTGACACAACTATCAGTATCTCCGAAAACCCCAAATTAATCCGCTAATTGTTATCCCCGTGTCAAACAATGCCGGAGGCGTGTATAAATCTGGCCATCATAACTCGGCACGCTTGATTGGTAGCCTCGATGCGGCTGTTCCACGAAAACCGATGATATTTACCTCATTCCGTCCAGTGTGTTCTGATGCATGAATGCGAGAATTAAAAGAGGGTTCATTTGTAAAGTATTTCGATTTTAACAGTTTGCTTCCTTCGCTGATGCACTGGTACTATTCATATTGCGATCCTCTTGTCTATTTTCAATCATTCGAATCATCAGACCGGTGTCTTCACGCGAGTAGAAACAAGGAGACCTAAAACTATGATTACACTTTTCATTTATCTATCAGACATTTTTAAATAATTAACAAAACCGAGAAACATGATAGTCTTCACAATGATTTAATGTTATCTGAGATAAAAGATTCATTTTGATTTTGTTACTCACAGCAAGCGTAACTTTAACCATCTTTATTTTAAATTTGTTCGAAAGGGGGGGGGGGGGATTTTGGTGGTTTTTCTCTTTTTTTTCTTTTCTTTAACATACGTTTTTATTAGTATTACATAATATATTTATGACAATACAACTTTAAAACAAATGGTGTAACATAACAAAAAGACCATAATTTACCAGGAGGATTTAACACATATGTGTACATATAACATGAAAAGTGTTTAAAAATCAAGAAATTTTAACTGGAGCCATTTGCTCAGAATTTGGCTCCTACTTTTTAAATTTGGCTCCTTTTTTTTGTCATTTGGCGAATGTGCTGGCGCAGACTTTTTTCCAGCCAGGGTGAGCCCTGCTGAGCAAATGGCTCCAATTGAAATTCCTTTATTTTAAACACTTTTCATGTTATAGATGTACGTGTGTGTTAAATCCTCTTGGTTAATTATTTCTGTTTGTTATGTTCCACCATTTGTATTAAAATTGTAATGTCATAAATATGTAATGTGTAATGCCAATAGAAATATCATGTTAAAAAAAAAAGAAAAAAAAAAGACATCCCCCCCCCCCTTCCGAACAAATTTAAACCAAAGATGGTATAACTAAAGGATACGCTTTGAGTGACAAAATCAAAATGATTCTTTTATCTCAGATAACATCAAATCATATTGAAGACTATACATTTCTGAATTCTCAGTTTTGTTATTTATTTCAGAAATGTCCGATAGATAAATGGAAAGTAGCCATGATCTTAGGTCTATTTGTTTTTACTCTCGTCAAGACTCCGGTCTGATGATTTGAATGATTAATAATAGAGGATCACAATTTGAATAGTACAGTTGCATCAGCGAAGGAAGCGAACTGTCAATATCAAAATACTTTACAAATTAACCCTCTTTCAATTCTCACATTCTACCATGCATCATAAAACGCTGGACGGAATGCGGTAAATAGTAATCAGTTTTCGTGGAACAACCGCATCGAGTCGACCAATCAAGTGTGTCTGTAGTGTCCAGACAGGTGGAAACATGGTAAAGTTGAATGAAAAAAACATGCGTCCAGCAAATTCGCCAAATCGGGAAATCTTTCGCCCGAATGAAATAATATTCGCATTTGGCGCATTTGGCGACCGACAGCGTGAGCCCTGAAGTACCCACACAACATCCAGCATAAATGTGAAAACTTTCTTTGAATACACCTCAAATTGGGACCTGTGAATCAGTTATATCCTTTATAGATGATTTCATAATTTAGAGAAAATGAATGATAACCAAAACATGATTTCTTAAGAAATTTTAGTTACAAACACTTCATATCTGGATCTCTGATATCATGTTGAGTCAACCTTGGGGCGTTCAAATATGATAAACCGCGACACTGCTTTCTTAAGAGATAATACTTGCTTAATGGAACATCCAAAATTTGAGAATAACATCCACCTCTTTTTCTCTCAGTCGCCATTTCTCGGTATAGAAGTTTAAAGAAACACTATTTCACAGATTGAAGATCCTCAACTGAGAAAACATTGACAGTAAGATTTTGAAGGGGAAAAAAATGGTTGAGGATGTCTACAAATTATCCCTTTACCGAACGCCAAATCTTTGACTGTCCAAAATTGAGTTGACAGACGATATTTCAAAATGTGATGAAATTGAAAAAACATTCTTCTGATAGGGCAGAAAACATTGTGGGAAAAAGAGAAATTGCTCGTTTAGAGCAATTTCTTTTTTCCCCACAAAATTTTCTTAAGTCTTCTGCAACAAACCGGTCAAATGTCGTTATTGTTTGGTAATGGGTTAATACTTTTGGTGTTTAAAGGCTAGGACATCAAAATTACCTGGGAGTCATCTGCATCATCCGGATTGACCGGGATTCCATTCTCAGACAGGAATTCATCAAGGTCCATATACTCCAGGTCAAAGTCCTTACTATCATTGCAGCCCTCATAGTTACTCGGCCTGTCCCATAGGTTGGAGCCCAGAAAAGCAGAGTTGGTGTTTGGGGCATAGCCACCAAGTTTCGAACCTTTCTTGAGATCAGGTCCTCCTGGAAGAAAGTAACTTGCATCAGGACGAGAGTTAATGTTCTGGGTTAGTGGACATATCACAGTAATCTACTTTTACCTGCAGCTGTACTTAAATATTGGACCACACCTACATTGTGGATATTCATTAGGATTTTATTCCTGCAGCTATACTTTAATATGGACAAACCTTTTATTGTGGATATTCATTAGGATTTTATTCCTGCAGCTATACTTTAACATGGACAAACCTTTTATTGTGGATATTCATTAGAATTTTATTCCTGCAGCTATACTTTAATATGGACAAACCTTTTATTGTGGATATTCATTAGGATTTTATTCCTGCAGATATACTTTAATATGGACAAACCTTTTATTGTGGATATTCATTAGGATTGTCTTGTCAAGACCTGATGATTCTAATGCAAACCCACAATGCTATAGAATTAAAATACATAATCAAATTAGAGAGGGACTTTCTTTCTTATTTTCTTTGAGATATATATGTATGTAATATATCTAAAACAAACTTAACATTTCTGTTTGGAAATCAAGACTTTCAGTTCCACAATTTGTTTTTTTTTTCCCTATCAGAAGATTATTTTTCAACTTCATCACATTTTGATATGTCGTTTGCAAACTCATTCAATTTGGGACAGTAGACAATTTGTGGCGTTTGGTAAAGAGTTAGAGGGTCCTCAAATGCCAATGCAGAAAAATATTTTGAAATTGTCATGACATCTGGTCAGTAACTTTTGTTCGTCATTTTGTGGTGTTTGGGGTTAGCATTTGGAGCGAAAACTTAAGATTTGAACCCGTGCATAAGTCATTCTCCAAAAAACATCTAACTCCCTAATTGCAACTAGTAATTGGTAGTATGTTTCTAGCATCAGTCTATGTTAAATGCATACTCAATTCTATGTTGTGCAATAATGAATGCATTTATAATTCCCTGGATTATGTTCGCCAAAGGCTATGTTGTTTTGTTTTGCGTGCGTGTGTACTCCGCACAAGATCTGGGTCAGGGTCGCGAAAACAACATGTCAATTTTCCAAATGCGAAAAACGATAATTCGAGAAGAAACGCTGTAAAAGTTTGCTTACCTCTGTTTAAATTTGGAGGATTCTGAAGATCCGGGTTCTCCAACAACGATCTCAAAGAAAATCCTGGTCCATACATCGTCATTTCTACGGAATAAGTTTAATTCTGTTAAAACAGTAAGATTGTCGGCTATCTGTTCTCTTTATTGACGTCGTTTGGTGAGCAGGTGCTCGTGTGTTAATTTTAATCCTCGATGTTGTTTATTAGCCAATGAAATCTTTCGCTGCACATAAGAACTGGAAGATGATTGGCTAGCGCCGTCCGTGGCTAAAAATAGAGTCACGTTGCAAAACACGTTGATAGAAAGTTGATCGGAAGGTTAGTTAACATAATACTCACATGTTTGACTATGGCTGAAGTGGTCAAGAGAGGAAAAGGACATTGCATGGTCCCAAATTCAGACAAGCTCCGCTAACGTTAGGCCATATGCACGATAAACCACATTTAACCTTTTATGCAAACTGAAATTGAATGGGTTTGTAATTTAGGCCTTACAAGATCAATGAATGTACTTGCCAAAATTGAAAGCAACTGCAGACGACATTTGCACAAGGCTAATTAAGCAATTAATCCACTATCTCCCTCAAAGAAAATAACAACTTTCTCCTTAACCATTATAGTAATGGAACTGACTTCATGCTTATGCAAATTGTTAGATCCAGGTAAGCCGCATAGTAGATTGGCGACTGGCCTGTGATCTAACATGTTTGCAACTCTTGAGTATATTTCCTCATCAAAAGCAGATATTAAAGGGTTTGCAAACTACCAAAAGCATATTTTAAGAAAATTATGGAGTACTCTAAGGATAAACATCGATTTGACAAACTGAATAGTTTGTTATTTTTATCGTTTTCCAATGCATTTGAGTCTGGATAAGTAAATAATCATAACCACGTATGTGGGAACATGTGGCGGATAAAAAAGCACCAGGGATGATATCGTTTGCAGTATTTTTTGGAAAAAGAAGATGACTATCATATGATATGAAATGGAAACATTTCTACAAAACAGGATCAATGATTGTTTTTCTCGTCAAGACTATTTGAATGAAATTGATCAGCAGTTTAGCAATAATAAGCTGCCAAATCCGCAGATCAATTTTTGTGCCAATGGCGTTGGACATATTTGAAAGAACTAATTTGCTGTATGAGTAATGTTTCCATGTACAGCAATATTTTATTCTCCGAGCAGACTGTAATCTTCTGTCATTATGGTTCCGAGACGGTTAGCGTCGGGGACTATAAAGTCCGACCAACCCGGGTTCGATCCCCCGAAGGTGATCATTTATTTCACCGTGCAGTGTTCTTGGACAAAAAAATATTCTGGCCTAGTATTGATAGGTCATCCATGGAACATTTACTATAATACCCAAAAATGA